>JAAGKR010009842.1:0-17350 GCA_011419295.1 Clarias macrocephalus
CATGACCTTTTTCTATTGCTCCAAAGTCCAATGTTTTTGCTTTTTTTAAGCCTTTTTTCCAGAAAGGTCTTAATAACGAGTGGTCTTCTTACGGCCACACAGCTGTTTACTCCCAATCCAGAGTTCTCATCACATCATGTGTGGGTATGTACATGCTCTTACTTTCACTCTTAAATATAGCCTTTGGGTTTTTACTATTGAAATTGTACCATACAATGTCAAGTGTTTCTCCATTTAGGATTTTTTCTGACCACATTTTATCTACTTTTCAGCACTATGCTTCCAGGTTTTGATAATATGTCGAATGTTCATAACCACATTCCTTTCATTTTAAATCTTTGTTGTTGTTGTCTTTTCTTGATGGGGCACAAAAGAATTGACTATGCTGAAATGGAAGCCTTTTTTGGACAGGCAATGCATCACATCCCTTGACAGATGCCACTGTAACAAGATAATCATTGTTATTCAGGTCAGGTGTCAGTGGTTTAATATTATGACTGATCTGTGTGTGTGTATGTGTGTGTATGTGTGTGTGTCTTAGCATTCTTTCATTCCACAAGAGTGTGATGTGTGAATGTATCCAGGCACTTTGATTGATCTCATTGATTTGTGACTGAACTACAGTGAAGCGCGCACGCACACACACACACACACACACACACACACTTTCTCTGCTTGTCTCTCACTCACAAACCATCAATACTCTCAATCTCATCTTGGCTCCTAAAATAACCAGAATGCTCCTCCTGAACATCCCTTTTCATTACTTTCAAGATCTGCATGAGTGAAAAATGTACATTTTTAGTCCATGTATTGTTACAAATAGCCTGTGTATAGTTACTGTATTACCTTCTACTAAGATTTATTTAAAGGATATCTGCATGCACCCACCTGAATGGAGGAATGATGAAATGGTTTCGACTGGTCACTATAAATAGGATGCTGAAAAGTCTGAGAATATCCCAGGTGGGGAGGCAGCTACTTTAAGTCGTCAGAACGGCAGCAGTGACGGTGCTGAAAACTAATTTAGGTACAAATCTGCTTCCAGACACTCCCACATTCACACTCGCAGACTGTTTTAAATCACTTGCGCTCTATTAACCATCAGTTCCTGTGCAACACCTTATAATAAACTTCTAATCTTCTAAATGAAGATTCATCTACTTAATTAGACATCCCAAAATTGGACAATGAGTCATAAAGACAGGTCAACTATATAGAACTGATGGATCCACATGAACTTTCCTCCGGGTGTAAAATTCTTTAGACAAGAGATCAATTTAATCTACTTACTTTATTGACTGACCACTTAAGCACTTAATCATCTAGTGTCAGATTTCCATGAGCGATTATCTAAAATAAGCATAAAATGTATTTGTTTCAAAGCATTTATTTGTAAATGTTTATCATTTAAAAAATATGTTAATATAAAATATTTAAAAAGTGTGTTTATTTCCAAATGTACAGCTCTTGAATATTCTTTTGTCACTTTGGAAAAAAAACATTATTGCTCCACTACGGCATGAAAAAAAAAAACCTCATCTGTTGATTAACAAATTCAGCCGCCAGTCATTCAGTGTATGTGTGAGAAACTGTCAATACCATCGTGTCCTCTGGCTGAATGCTGCTTCCTGGTCACAGTCCAATGGTCACGCAAACCCAACCATCACCATAGCAGCCGTTGCGTCACTGTTGTCATGGCAACGGAAGCAGAACTACGCATGGCACTACCCCTTCTCTCCCCTCCATTCATGCCGTCTCTTACACCCCTCCCTCCCTCCTTCCCTGAAACTCTTTCCCATCTGCGTTCGTGAGCTGCTTTACGAACACGTGTTAGAGTGATGGTGTGTTATCGCTTGCTGAATTTTGCTATGAAGAACCCGATAGTGTCCGTGTCAGCTTTCAGCAGGAGGTCCTCGGAGGCGTGACCGTCGGTAGCCCCGTGCCATGAAAGTTCTGGACGGAACCTTTGCAGCAGCCTCAGCTGGTCACATGATAATTCAGCTCCAGGCATGCCTTTTGATCCAAGGTGTGGCTCCTGGGGAATAAAACAAAGATTTTTCAAAGATGTTATTTGTGTTGAGAAAAAGTGATCAAATCTTTAGTTAAGTATTTAAAGAAATGTTGCACTGGCATGCACAGATTATTAAGGCCTCAAAACAAGCATATATCACAGTTCAAGGTCAAATCTCTCACCATATTTCCATAAAACCAGGGTTTATATTTATACGTTCATACTAACATTTTCAGCCCTGTTAATGTTTGACCACACTCCTGGATAAACCAAAAGAAAATCAAATGCTCCATCAATGTTGGATTGCAAACTCAAATTCCTCATATGCAAGGGGCCATCCATAGCTGAGGGCCTGAAACTGGCCATGCTCTCTGGGTGGTAGAGTTGCCATGCTCTCTCTCCTCTCTCACTCTCAGTACCTGTGAGGAGCAACTAAAATCCTCTCAATTCATCCTTAAATAACTTACACTAGCTAATGCCCAGTCCTTATCCTCACAATTTTTGCTCCAGATGGCTATGAATTCACAAATCGTGATGAGTCATGGGTAGCCACACGGTGAGACCTGTAGTGATCTGCAACTAAAAACGATTCTTTAAGGCTTTTTATTACTTAGTAAAGGCTTAGTCTCATCATTGTCTATACCGCTTCATCCTGTTTTCAGGGTCACACTCGCACACACTCGCACACACTCGCACACACTCGCACACACTCGCACACACTCGCACACACTCGCACACACTCGCACACACTCGCACTACGGGCAATTTGTGAACTCCAATTAATCTGCAGGTCTTTGGACTGTGGGAGGAAACCGGAGTACCTGGAGGAGCACGGGGAGAACATGCAAACTCCATGCACACAGAGATGGAAGCCTAGTAAAGACTTAGTAAATATGCTAATATGCTGATCAGTATCTATCCCTGATCATTTATAACACTCCATAGTCAATCTTATGCAGCCGTAGTCATGCTATGTCACGTGACCTTGAGGTTTTTTAAGCACAGTGTAGGATTAGATCACTAGTAAGTAAATGTTTGATTCTTGGGTTACAGGGTGAGGGTCTCCATGGATCAGACTTGTTTGTCCAGTTCGCCTCGTGGTTGCTTGATTAAATTGGGATCTGGCGAGGTTGGAGGCGGTCTTCGGCTGTTTGCCTGCTATGCCCCATGTCTGGCAGGCTGTGATGCACTGGGTGTTCTGATACCTTTCCATTGTGACTTTCATCAGCAATTTGTGCTGCATTGGCTTTACTGTGGGATCGGACCAGACGGGTTAGTTTTTGCTCCCTATGAATGAGACACAAATGAGCCTTAGGTGTCCATGATCCTATCACCAGTTTAATAGCACATAATTGATGTGGTTTATTTTACCTGGTGTGGGCAGTGGTGTTAGTGATGTGGCTTATCGGTGTGTATATATTTTTAGATACAATATTACAATTCATATATTCAAATACTACAACTTAATTTAATATGCTTAACAGTATCAATAGTAAAAGTATTGGGCAGACAATTAAAGCATTCTTATCTTCCACAACTTTTTTAAACTATTTTTTCCCCCTCAAATAAGACCACAGGTGTTGAAATGGTGTATTAAGGGTCAGGGTCATTTTTTTTAGGTGCACAATATTGTACGCTATTACTCAGATCTTTTAATAATAACAATGTTCTGTGTTTGCTAGGTTGATATATTTAATTGGAAAACCCAACACATCAAAGTAAATCAGCCATAAAAAAACATGTGCTGATATCCTGACTGATCACTTTTTTCCCCACTATTAAGTAAAAATGAACAACAGAATGAAATGTAGTGGGGTTAAAGTATGAAATCCTGCAATATGAATAAACTTAAGTAAAAGACAAACACTTAAAAATATATAAATGCATAAAATACACTCATTAGCGTACTGTAAAACTATTTATAAGTAAACGTCATCATCCATGGCTTTATCATACTGTACCAGATGCTCTGCTTTTCCATGCCTTTACATATTGCCACCACATTTCACCTTAGCGCTTCCTTGTTATGCCGTATCATGCACGTACTGTAGAAAGGGGCAGGCACTGTTTTTTATTTATTTATTTTTTATTTATTTTTTTTTAACAATAGCGATTTATTTTTTTGTGTAACCAGTTTGCACTACCAGTCATCCAGACTATCATTTGATAATCCCTGTTCTATACAATACTCTTACCTGTGGCTCCAGAGTTAAACACGGGAACGTTTTCAATGCCCAGGCCACCTGCTCTTCATTCTCAGCAAGTGTTACAGTGCAGGTACTATACACCAACACACCACCTTTTTTCAATAGTTGCACAGCCTGTAACACACACAGAGTCATGGTAAAGATACTACATTTTATTTTTGAACTGACTAATGTTCCATCAGCTTACACAGACTCAAACTAGGCTTTTGACAGGTCCAAACTTTACAGTGCAGACACTTAACTGTGTTATTATAGTCAGTATATAATTTATGGTTGCAAGAAAAAAAAAAAAGCTCCAGGAAGCACATTTTCAAACCTGGTTTAACTGGAACTTGGCACAGACAGGTAAGCAAAGCGCTCCATCTACTGGCAATTAATGCACATCACACATAAGGAAAAAAAAAGGATGTTTTCCATCCTCTGCATCGTGTTCTGGAACATTGCAGAATCTGAGCCTTTTTTTTTTCTCTGGACAATAACCGAGTACCAAAAGTTACAGTTCAAGAAATCAACTGAAACTAGTGGTGTTAAGGGGCGGGGCTAGTAGCATACTGTACCAGACATCACACTTTTATCAATCTGAATTGACTCCAACACTAAAGTAAGAATGAAGATTCTGTAAATGAAACATAAACTTAAGTAAGAAAATGCTCAGAACGGCCCATTATCAATGATTCCCATTACTGTGACAGTGTCTTTTAAAAGGTCCCATATTTTGTCCAACAAAGTGTGTACGATCCAGCCGAAATACCCATCAAATAATGCATTTTATTCCATACATCGAACTTCCTTTTTTCACTTCTTTTCAAAAGATGCATTTTAAGTATCTATGGAAATGAGCTACTGCTCATTAAAAAAATGACATATACTGTACTAGGGCTTGAGAAATTAATGTTTTAACAGTTGCAACAAATGGTGCACAATAGATCACAATAAGGGGATCCTGTAGTTGGTTTGCAGCCGGTGCCCAATTTCATACCAGTTCTTTGTTTTCAGACAGACAAAGCACCGGCCCTAAGAAAAAAAAAAAACGGTTCCATGGTGGCACCAACATTTGCTGAGCTAGAACAGAGAACCACTTACGCCAGGGGCTGAACTAAAAAAAGAAATTAAATTTGTGTCATGTTTATTAAAGAATGGACTCAATATGCAATGGGCAGCTCAAATGCTTTCTACTAATGATGAAGGCAGAAAAACTGCTCGCAAAGCCATGTTGAAGTTCGCCATTATTGTTGTCGTGCTTGCCACTGCTAAGATTGCTGGGAAAGTACACAGACGTATGCAGTGATGTAATGATGTGAATCTCTGGCGCATGGAAAAACAAAGCCAGTTCGTTATTGAACCGGCACTAGCACCAGACATGAACCAGCACATGGCTCGTTTTGGTGGAAAAGGGGGGGAAATTGGCTTGTTTAAGCTACATCCAATACAAATACAGAAAGAGCAGGGAATGTTTTTCTCTTTTCCTTTTGCTTGCACACGTACACTGGAGGTCTGAACATCTAAAAATGACTAAAAGTATATTTTGCATGATAGGTCCGCTTTAGTAGAGAATAATGGTTAGATATAAAATATGCATTATGTTTTAGGTTTTGTGGAAAAGCGCCCCTACCGTGCGGAAGAGTTTCCTCTGTAAAGGCTGGTATGAACACACTTCCTTAAGACTGTAATTGATTGCCATGTTAGGTCTCTGTCCCAGCCCACTGCATGGAGCGTCTAATAATATCCGATCAAAACTCTCTTCTGGGAAAGGGGGAGTGTCTGCTGACATGCACAAGATTACACAACACGTTAGCATCAGCATAGCTCAGAAAAGCCTTCATCATTGATCTGTCTTTAAGCCACAAGACTGCAGCTGATACAAACTCACAGCAACACTGCTGCCTTTAAATCTGACTGGTCAGAAGGTGTTGGATTAATTTTATATAAAAGTTCAACTCTGACAGCAGTTCCAGCTGCAAGAGTCACGTTTACATTAGTGTCCATAATTTGATTATGCATTATCAGTTTCAGTAATAATAAGGGACATAAGGGACTTTGTTTGGCACAAGCTCAACGAGGTCGTTTACTTCAACATTTATGGAAGAGTGGTCTTCAGTGCTAGTGATTTGTAACAGGATGCTTTCCACCATTAATAGTTTCAGGACATTTTTCAATTTCTATGTAAAATGAGAAAGCACTTTTTGTCTGTCTAATTTACCTACAGAAAAAATGAGAAGCCGCTGAGCGTAAAGCTGTTTATAGCTGATATAATGTGCTTTAAAACACTCCATTAACATTCAATGTATAACAGAATGAAAAAGAAAAATCATAAATAAATCTAAAATTATAATCCTTGAGGAATAAAGCGTGCTGGTTTTGGAAAGTAATTGCCTTTGGGGGATTGGGGATTTAATAGCATCATGTCCTGGCATGTTTTATATTTATACTTATGGTAGTTGACAGATTTTTCTGATGTTGTTGTTGTTTATCTTTTGGCTGCTCCCACTGAGGGGTCGCCACGGCGGACCCACTGATCCGCAAAACAACTTGGCACGGGTTTTGACGCCAGATGCCCTTCCTGACGCAAACGTCCCATTTTTATCCCGACTTTGGAGTTTTGGGTGGCATTGGATGGGAATCGAACCCGGGACTTTTGCATGGTAGGCGAGAACATTGAGCCAACAATGCCCACTGATATTTCTGATGTAAGCGATTTTAAATACAATAAATAAAGATGATGTGATCAGTACCTGTACTAGAGATGGAGGTAAGGTCAGAGCAGACGGCTTGTATACTGTTGTAGCAGTGTGCTTTAATGCAGCTCAAATGCAGAGTGCGAGCATTCTCAATGATTTTCTCAACTTTGGACTTGATCTTATCCAAAGCCACTACCACTCCCTGTCACAAACACAAAACACCAAGACAAAATCAGTGACAAGTAATAAAGGCACTTGTGTAGGTAAATGTTCAGACTTATGAAACTTTACAGTATATGGTATTGAAACTTTTCCCTGACACAGTCCCTCTCACCTGATTCGCCATGAGAGCAGCTATGTGTGTTGTCTTTCCTCCAGGAGCTGCACACATATCCAAAATCCTCTCACCAGGACGAGGCCCTAAAACATGGCCCACAACCACTGATGGGAGGTTCTGCGTTTGTGTAAAACACACAACAAATATTATTAAATGACAGATTATTATTCCAGGTCAATATCGTCCTTCAGGACGTTCAAATATGAAGTCCTACCTGCAGGAACACCTCGTTCGGCAGCACACCGTCAAAGGACGGGCTTTCAAAAAGAGCGTCCAGCATTCTAATGGCCACACCTCTGAAAATAAATAAATATATATAAATAAATAAATAAAAACACAAGTGCGCAAATAATTAAGAAAGAAATGTATATTGAGAAATCACAACCAATTATTAGCTTCTATAATATGATTCACAGTTTTGTTTTTATTTGAAGATTTACCTCACTGGTCCTTCTGCGCAAAATATGTCAGAGCGGTTCATCATACACACGCCATTCCCGAGGAAGACCTTCTTCCCCTGGAACTCTTTAGCTCCTCGTGTGCACCTGCCCTCCACATCCGAGAACACTGACACTACGTCACCTGTCTTCATAACTGAAGAAAACACACACATACGTTAATAGCAAATTCTGTCGATTTTTGTTTTGAATACACTCTATTGTACTGAACAAGCAATCATTCCGTGTGTTTGTACAGTAAGTGCTTACATTTGGGTGCACCAAGGACACCAGGAGCGAAGACATCAGCTCCTCTCAGTACCGCGCTGCCACACTGTGCACCGACGATCACTTCGGCGTTCAGCACACCCACATCCCTGAACATATCATCACTCCACTTGAGTAAAACTTTCACACTAATCTCACGCACACACATACACAGGAAACTCACTTGAGACTATATTTATTCCATTATACGTAACTTAACTTACCATATATTGTTTACGCTTAGTTCACTAATACACACACTTCATTTCAGTTTGATTTTTGGGGATCTTTCAATTAATTATATGAATTGAATTATTTTCAATGCCATTTCTAAAGGAGTTTGTCAAATTGTTTGTGCATGTGTGTAAAAAAAAAAAGGAATTGAAACTGGTAAGAAAGCCAGAGGGACACAGTCTCTGGGGGAACCTGGTCTACTTTTCCAGCAGAACAGAGCACATACTGTACAGTACCTCGGCCCTCTGACCGGCAGCAGCAGCACATCTGGAAGCTGTGGGTGAAAAAGGATGGGAGTAGAACCCTCACCACTGTAACTCCCACTCACGTGCTGCTGAAAGACAGGAAGAGACCACAAGAGATCAAAGCGTATACAACAAAATGTTCACAAGAAGTATACGAATGTCCCATTAGTATAGTCAAAGCAAAGGTTTAGGATCACCTCTGAAATTAGTTTCAACAAATCAAATCTTTGCTTAAAATTAATCTTTTTTTTTTTACACAATAAGCACAGAATTCTTAGAATACTCAAAGTTTAGCGTGTCCTTCATTACAAAAAAAAATAAAAAATTACCCACTCCAAACGTCTCAACATCATTTCAACAAGATTCAGGAAATCCTTGACTGAGATTTATTTTATCCAAACAGAATCAGTTGATGTTTCCAGTTCTTTGTCACTACATGACCTGTTTATCTGCAATTTTGTTCCTGAGAACAACACAGAGACTCTCTATGGGATTCAAATCAGGACTGTTCCCAGGCCACCCAAAATCTTTGACGGCCTTCCTTTTTCAAGAACTTATTTTTTCAATCTTAGATGAAGTGAAAACCAAGGGATTCCAAGCAGACTTGCAGGTACGTATGGCTGTGCGCACCGCCAAGTTTTTAGAAAATCAGTGTAGTATGCACCAGTTGTGAAATTCTGGGACAATATTGATGGTTAAAATTATAATTTGGCTGATAGTGATGTGTTTTTATATTCTTTATTAAAATTGTATAATATTAATTAATGTACTATTTATTTATTTATTCCCATTTGTACCAAGAAAATCTAATTTAAAGAGTAAAAAAAAAAAAAGATTTTGTGCTTCCATAGGAAAAAAATGTGCAACATAAATGTTATCCATTAAATAAAGAACAAAATGGGCTATACAGTCGTGGCCAAAAGTTTTGACAATGACACAAATATTAGTTTTCACAAAGTTTGCTGCTAAACTGCTTTTAGATCTTTGTTTCAGTTGTTTGTGATGTACTGAAATATAATTACAAGCACTTCATATGTTTCAAAGGCTTTTATCGACAATTACATGACATTTATGCAAAGAGTCAGTATTTGCAGTGTTGGCCCTTCTTTTTCAGGACCTCTGCAATTCGACTGGGCTGCTTTCAATCAACTTCTGGGCCAAATCCTGACAACCCATTCTTTCATAATCACTTCTTGGAGTTTGTCAGAATTAGTGGGTTTTTGTTTGTCCACCCGCCTCTTGAGGATTGACCACAAGTTCTCAATGGGATTAAGATCTGGCGAGTTTCCAGGCCATGGACCCAAAATTTCAACGTTTTGGTCCCCGAGCCACTTAGTTATCACTTTTGCCTTATGGCACGGTGCTCCATCGTGCTGGAAAATGATTTGTTCTTCACCAAACTGTTGTTGGATTGTTGGAAGAAGTTGCTGTTGGAGGGTGTTTTGGTACCATTCTTTATTCATGGCTGTGTTTTTGGGCAAAATTGTCAGTGAGCCCACTGCCTTGGATGAGAAGCAACCCCACACATGAATGGTCTTAGGATGCTTTACTGTTGGCATGACACAGGACTGATGGTAGCGCTCACCTTTTCTTCTCCAGACAAGCCTTTTTCCAGATGCCCCAAACAATCAGAAAGAGGCTTCACCTGAGAATATGACTTTGCCCCAGTCCTCAGCAGTCCAACTAGTCAACTAGTTACCGTGGGACTATTGCTAAGCACAGGCTCCCGGCTCTTCTTCACTCCCTACACCAGGCCGAGTTACAACTTCATGCAATGGGAACTACTTGGGGTGGTATTACAGTGCCAGTAATTGGAGCTTTCCCGAAGCTGCAGCTAGGCAGGCTTGTCTTGTCTCAGTCAGACCACAACCAACACAACATGGAACCAGGGCAAAACTGATACAATGCAACAACAACAAAAAAACATGGGCCACTGCCATCAGTGAATGCCAACTCATTTGGATGGCATGGTTGCACTGTTTGGTAAGAAAAAGAGTCCAGTCATCGACCAATAGGGCACCTGATATCATGACCATTCATTTGTTTGGTTCGGCAAATTCCTTTTTCCCAGTTGGCCTCCCGACATAGTACTTGTTTAAGTCAAACTGCTACCCATTGCTACCATTGAAATTCATGAGCCTTCTACACTGCCTAGGTGTTTCATCAGCACCATTGGTGAGAAGTGCTGACCATATCTTGCTTGAGGGTCTCATTGGAAACCAAACAGGCACATTCCTATGGCGTGGTCATCTTTTGGTGTGGACACCCAGACCTTTTCTTTAAATTCTTCCGGCAAAAGACCCACAATTTGTACCATTTGGCGTACTATGATGTTATAATAGCATACATCTTAAACAATCAAATTCCTTTTAGATTAATAAAATATAATAACCATTTTCTCACGGGGGTCATAAACCTAAGGCAATATCTAATGCATTCAGAAAACAGCAAATTAACACCTAGGTAGAGAACTAAACTCTGCAGCCCTGTCCCAAAATACAGAAATTTGATGCTGATAAAAGGTTTTATTGAATAATGAATTTTATAAGATCAATGACTGGACTTGTGTTCTCTTTCACTGTTCCACAACTGGTCGAGAGCGATAGCTGTTGGCTCTGTGCCTGTCAGGACTACTAAAATAGACAAATGTATCAGTTTTTCCATTTTGTATTGGCCTGGGCCAATCCACTGGGTTGCATTACCGCCAACTGTACTGTAGGTCTTATTCGCCCTCATCTTCCCGGCCTCTCAAATGCTTCCCTGATTTTTTCTTGTTCTGTGTTTGAATCTCTTCGCTTGCTTTTATTCAGCACTTCCACACACACACACACACACACACACACACACACACACACACACACACACACACACACACACTATATTTGTCTCTACATGTACCCCCAAGTACAGCACTGCACATTTGGTTCAAGTCCTGCAAGTTGCATCACCACTACCACTACCACTCTCCCTCTACTCCCATGTCCTCTAAAGCAGACTTTTCAGTCCAGTGTTCCTAAAAAAAAAACGTCTCTTCCCTAATCAGTAACTAACCCTTTTAAAAGAGTCAAATTAGATTTTACCCCTATTGTGACATCATATAAGAAGAGACCCTCCTCGGGTTTTGCTTAGCTCTGCATTTCTCTGAAGGGGTGTGGTTCAGCAGTAGCTCATTTACATAAACACTGAAATTGCGTGTTAGGAAGAGGAGTTAAACAAAGCTTAAGGTATTAGGAAATGTATTGTCTGGAGGTATTTTAGCTAGAGCATTAACAGATATACTTTGGACTATATTTGAAATCTATGTTAATTTTTTAAATAAACAGTAAAATATGGGACATTTAAGTGACTGTCAGGACCAATGAAACAAGCATAGCCTCTATTTCTACAATTGTGCAAGTAAGCGAGTCGTAAAAAAGCAGGCCTTGCTTTTACCCATCAGGTCAATTGAAAGAGCCATGACCTCAGAGTTTCTCTGATCAGGTATCCGTACCTGTTTGCAGAATACTGTGCGACACTATATCACACAGCAGTTATAACTGTCGTTGTACTAAATATCCTCGTGTGCTGTTTACATGCGAGATCCCAAAATAACCAAAATGTGACTGTAATGAGAACAGTCAGACCAGAACTTGTGATATTTTTTGTACATCACGCTTCACTGCACATATTGCTGCTGGCTTCTCTCCCACACCCACACGTCTCTAAGAACAGAACTGTCACTTCCTCACAAGTACGCAATGTGCATTGGATTGACTTTGATATGTAAAATACGAGGATGCGGGTCTTATACCTTTATTACAGCACCTGTCACAGGAAAAAGATCAGAGCACATATTTGACACACAAATATACAGACACATACCCGTGCAAGGTGCTGCTCCAGCCTGTGCTGAATATCCTGTAGACTGTGTATGTGTGTGCTGGCCCTCAGGCAGGTGAGTGACGGCGGGTGAGACAGACACGAGAGCAGGAGATCAAACACTCTTTCTGCCTCCTCCTTTCCGAGTTCAGACACAAGCTGAAGGGGAAAGAAACACACATGCATTAATATACTGTATTACCACATGGTGTAGGTGCTACAGTACATGCTTAAGCAATGTATTACAAACTATTCCAATCATTTTTGAATGCTTTGTATATCAATTATTTAAATAAAAAAAACGGACTGTAAACATCTTATTTACATCAATACTCAGACTTGGATGCACCTATGGCAGCATTTATAGCCTTAAGCATATCTGCATGGTTCCACCATACAGGGTGGAAACCAGACACTGAGATGCTGGGAATTATGGCCAACTAGTTTTATCAGAGTGAAGAATCTTGCTTCTCATGATCTGAGAGACGTTTGATGCCTTTTGGCAAACTCCAAGCAGGCTTTTAGTGTGGAATGTGGTCATCTGGCCTTTCTACCACAAAAAGCCTGGCTGTTGGGTCACTGCACTGATGGCTGTCCTTTTGTAAGGTTATCTCATCTCCACAAAGGAACTTTGGATCTCATTCATAGTGACCATTTGGTTCTTGGCTCATTGCTTGAGCAATGCCGTTACCCCTGATTATTCAACTGGGCAGTCAAATCCAGGAAGACGGTGGCTTTGAACTTCTTCCATTTGAAGATAAAGGCTACCTACCATGCACTTGGGTGCATTGAATACTACAGAAATTGTCAGGATAATTAGTTTCCAAAATCTATACCTTGACATAATCCTGTCTTTCAGATATACAGACAATTCTCTTGACCTCCCGGCTTTCCTATGGGGTCTTATACAGACAGACAGTGAATCAATTAATTTTAGACCACCAGTGAAGACGTAGAAGCATTTGAAGGACCCCTGACAAAAGGATGATGCACCAGAGCAGTGTGTTCTATAACAAAATGTCCGATATCTGTTGTACGTCTTCTTTTTTACAAACCTGCAAAGCATCCCAAAATCCTGTTTTTGCTTTTTCATTGTGGATTATTTTTGCACAAAATATATGAAATAAATTGGCTGAATCAATATACAGATGAACGCCCCTTGAACATGCAAGAGATCAACCAAAAACATATGCTTTTTCAAAAAATTATTAATGAATAAACATCTTAAATCTAAAAAAAAAAAATAATAATAATAAAGGGGGAACAAATTTAGCATTGAGTTCAACTTAAGTGCATGATTGATAGTACAACAAACTCTTAAATAAAGCTTCGTGATATTAAGCTTTTGGTAAAACTATTGGCTGGGAAGCCTCGACACCTAAATGACACTTCGTCTCCCCATCACTACTAAGTCAGTCATGGATGTCCAGGGCTCAGTGATGCTTGTTGAGAGTAACAGTTAGCTCCTCTGGTCCAACCACACAGAAGAGCTACTGGAACACAAACTACTGAATGAGTTCATGCTGGCTATTATTGATAAGTGTCAAGGTGCCCATGCTGATCCTTCTCACGCCCAAAAGCGGCTACAATGAAAACTGTAGCATTAGAACTATTAGAACCATCAATGGAAGATGATCTAATGAATGACATTTTCACTCACTCACTCATTGTCTATACCACTTTATCCTGTACACAGGGTCACAGAAGGCGCGCGCGCACACACACACACACACTCAACTGCTTATTCACCTAGTATGGGGAGAACATGAACACTCCATGCACACAGACCTGAGGCAGAAATCAAATCCACTATCCACTGACACCAAATTATATTTTTATGATCCTCAACAGTAACAATGATTAAAAAGATTATTCACAGAAGAAAGCATGGCACTTGAGCCTTTTCCAGAAATGCAATCTTTAAAGTAATGACCATTTTATATTATACAATATGGTATCACAAAGGCAAATAAATTGATGATGAATGCAAGATGGCACACTTTTCTGGGTACTTTATTATAGTGATAATAATGCAGACAGATTTTTGTTTGTTTGTTTGTTTTAGCACTGAGAACCTACCTCTTTATTCGTGTAGACATGGTGAAGATATTCCTGCACTTCAGCCTTTAGGGCTATCTGTGGGAAAACTCTCTTGTTTATCATAGACGTCATGGACACTGTAAAGACGAAGAAAGAAAACGAGGTACAGCTGTCAGGTGCAAGTCGTACTACTGATTTAACAGCAACACTTCTGTGTCTGATATTATGTGATGTGAAGGAATTAATGAAGCACGTGCTTTCGACAGCTTCTTACGTTTAGATGTTAATGATAAACTGGACAAACTGAACACACACTCGGAGCACTGCTTAACTACTAACTGCCAGTCTTGCAATGCTCGACGAGTGCGCTAAACAAATTTACTCCACACATGCGTGACCACGTCCTACATTATATCCGCATACGTCATCAAAGGTTCATAGGTCACACTCAGGCATGATGGGAGCTGTAGTTCTACACTTATATCGCGTGAAACTAGAGTTGCCTGCTTTCCTTTGGGGTTGTGCTAATTTATAACTGCCTTTCGATATCTAATGACCTCGGAACCAGCATTACATCACGTTGCTATATTACCTACAGTAGGCTAATGAACACTAACAGTCAGTCACTTTTTTTTCTTCACAAAATGAAATAAACACAACCCCAAGTGTAGTTGCCTCCCACACCCAGACAAACTGCCCCACCTACTGGTGGAACCACAGAAAGGGGCAGTGAGCGACTATATCACATCAAATTACTGTACTGTACACACACAAACACACATGCACTGATCGTTATTATTATTATTATTATTATTATTATTATCGTCCTTATTTTACAGAGTTTAATGTGTGTACTCTTTACAGATAAAAAAATGTAAACACCTTTCAGGAAAATAAAAACTTGTATAAATATTTTAATAGAAAATGTATTGCTATAAGTTATATATTGATATATATATGATAATATTATAATATAAATATGATATTATTATTTATATTATTATAATATACATCATACTATTTATCTTTCCCTAAAGTGTATATACATTTTTTCTGTATCCATTATTTATTTATTAAATTAATTAATTCTCATATTTTATTGTTTCTGTAATTCGTAACCATAGAAAGTAAAAGAAAGTTTAAAATATTTATCTTTACTTGCAATGAATTTAGATAATGCAAGTTTCATTTTTAGTATTACAGAAAAAAAACATGCATTGTAGATATTCAGTATTAATTTCTCATTCAATGCTGATAGATAAATATATTATTGATCCCAAAAGAATTCCAGATATCCAGCAACAATAGAGACAGTAACCCAAAGATAGGTTGTACGTGTGATTGAACCTGTATTTCTTACATACAGTATAGTTCACATAGAGTAATGTTAGAGCTGACCAGAACTTACTAGTGCAATGTTAAGAACAAAAAAATTACAAGCTATATGAGTAGCAAAGTTTTTACAAAATTACTCACTTTTATGCTGTTTTTGCCACAATTACTGAGTGTAGCATACATTTTGTTTAGAATTGTTCAAGAAACTCATCATTACTCATCAGTAGTTGTTCAGTCAGGACATGACAATCAATACAGCCTTCAACAGCATTTGGACTGGGATCAAATAATAAGAGTGATTTAATGTGTAAATAACAGATGCACTGGCTAAAAAGGTTTACATATTTTTGACATTCTGCTAATGAAAGCATATGTGGATTTCTTTTTCTGTAGTGCATCACAAGTGCTGCTGATGATGATTGTAAAACATTTTATCATTTACATGATTAAATAAAATTTAATGTCGCATTAATAACTAAAAATAGTTAATATTGGTCATTAATAATTTGTTGAAAAAAATTAAGAAGAAAAAAAATTATACTGTATGCCTGCATATGTGGCGGCTGTCCAATAGAGGGCGCGCAGACGCATTTTATTTTTAGACTCTTGAGTAAACAAGAGATTTTGAGAGTGTAAATTTTCTCTGCGGTTGTTAGGGCTTTAAACCTTAGTTGTTTTTTTTATTATTATTTGCCCAGGTGAAGACTTCAAGTTTTTAATAAATGGAACAAAACATACACAAAAAAAAAAACTCCACGAACAAACTCAACTTGAAAAAATGACCAAACAAAGCCATGAACAGGGTAACAACAGATCAGCATTTCAACACAACAGATGCAAGACAAGAAACTGAACTTAGGAAGGCTATTTATAAGGAAACTAATGAGCCACATCAGGTGAGTGCTCCCGTCACCTGATCGAGGTGCATTCTGGGAAACGAGGTCCAAACAAAATATTTAAAAAATAAATTTTAAAAAGTCTCTGGCGCAAGGCGCCCTCTAGGGGTTATCCCTGATATTTTTATATCAGCCGCCACTGCTGCACGTACAGTACTAAGATAAAGTGTGCTATTTATATTTTATTGAAATATTTTACTGAAATATAAATGTGAATAAAATATACAATAAAATATAGAAAAAATATAAAATATATATGTTAATAACTGAATATAAGATAATATGAAGAAACAGCGCGTGCCGCTCTGAGAAGTGACGTCGGGTCGCCATGGTGATGACAGGTATGCATCATGTTTATTTTTCAATTGCGATCTGACGCTGTGACGCGATATATACAGCTGTTTACTCTGTGAGAATTATTCCTGCTGGAGATTTACTCTGCGATCACACTTACTTCGATTTTCTCTGTGATTGTTTCTACGAGAAACGAGAATTGACTCTTCGAGCACTGCAGCCGAGATGAGCTTGTGGATGAGGAGCGACGCCCCGCCACTCCGGCAGGAGGAGGAGTTTCAGAGCGGAGAGGAGCTCATTACCACCGGTGAGTTAATTACCGAGTTTAGTTCGCCGGTTCTCTCCCTCTCTCTCTCTCTCTCTCTCTAGCACAAACAGTGTTAAAACAGGAAACTAATCAGGAAAATAAAAAGTAGGGAAAATAGTGGGCAGAAATAAAGCTCTGGGTTAATGTTAATGAGCATGACTAGTTAATGTTTGATTTTACTTTAGATAAAACAATGAGCTA
>JAAGKR010009843.1:0-25037 GCA_011419295.1 Clarias macrocephalus
AAACATCCTCTCTGCTCTTACCCACAGTGATGTTGATGGAGCTGCTCCTGGATGATGTGGAGTTACTTTCCCTGTATGTGTAGTCACAGGTGTACTGGCCCTGATGTGATTCATCTACAGTCAGAGTAAATGTTGTTGTAGTCTCTGCAGTTTGACTCTTTATTAATGTCCCAGTTTTATACAAACTGAAGTCTACAGAGATGCATGTTGGGCTGGGTGTGGAACATCTGAACTGAAGGACTTCTCCAGGTGAGACCACAGAGTTTGGGGAGATCCGAGTCAGTGTGGGAGTCTGTAAGGCTAATAGTAAAGAAATATATTTAAGAATTTTGTAAACGTTACTTTAAATAAGGTTTTGCTCCAACAAACTACATTAACTTACTTGAGCACACGACTCCAGCATCTTCACCATGTCCACAGTTCTCTACTCCAAATCCTCTGTGTGAGCACTGATCTATGGAGCTCTCAGTTCCAGTACACTGAACATCATCCAGCCAGGTTGGTTCACTTCCCTGACCAAAGCGGGCATTATGAGGAGCACTGACTGCTTTACCACATCCAAGCTGTCGACACACCACCTCTGCATCCTTTAAGTCCCAGGAATGATCACACACTGTTCCCCACTGGGCTTTGTGCTGGATCTCCACTCGACCACAGCAGTGACTCGCACCATTCACCAGCCTGATCTGATTGTGACCTTATTTATTAGATTAAAAAGCAGACATTTGTTAATAATCATAGATGTTTCTGTTTATCAGTTCTACTTCTGCAATAAAAGCATTAAAACAAAACAAAACAAACTTTGGTCACAGAAATGTTTATGTGTTGAACAAACTTTGTATTCTTGAGAATTGCTGGTTGTTGATTTATATACATATACAGTACAGAGCAAAAGTTTGTACACCCCTTTTCATTCAGCGAGTTTTCTTTCTTGTGTTCTTTCTTGTGTTCTTTAGCCCAAACGCGTCTCTTCTGCTTGTTGCCTGTCCTTAGCAGTGGTTTCCTAGCAGATCTTCTACCATGAAGGCCTGATTCACACAGTCTCCTCTTAACAGTTGTTCTAGAGACGTGTCTGCTGCTAGAACTCTGTGTGCCATTGACCTGCTCTCTGATCTGAGCTGCTGTTAACCTGCGATTTCTGAGGCTGGTGACTCGGATGAACTTATCCTCCGCAGCAGAGGCGACTCTCGGTCTTCCTTTCCTGGGCCGGTCCGCATGTCAGCCAGTTTCTGCACTTGGGGACACTTTCAAAGTTTTCCCAACTTTTCAGACTGACTGACCTTCATTTCTTAAAGTAATGATGCCGCTCGTTTTTCTTTACTTAGCTGCTTTTTTCTTGCCATAATACAAATTCAACCTCTCTGAATGAGAAGGTGTGTCCAAACTTTTGCTCTGTACTGTATGCTTTACATGAGTCTCAGCTCAATTAAAAATCAGACCATGCCCTGGACCCCCCCCCCCCCCCCACAATGATTGCAGTGAATTTTAAATAGTTAAACTTTAGTTTATTTGTAGGCCCTGCAAGGATTGTTAATTCAACCAAATAATTCAAACAATTCAACCTAATGAACAATTATCTTGCACAACACTGAAAAGATTAAGTGTGCTCTCATGCTACATACTATTGCTTAATACTATACCTTATCTGGGTACTATTACAGTATAGTAAAGTTTTTAGTTATTAGGAAAGGAGCTCATGTCTCAGTGTTGTTTATTATTAGCAAAAAAAAAAAAAAAAGTTTCATGAATGATTTCTGATCATCACAAGAGAAACTAATTTACACAGTTTTTTTTAGGGAAATAAAATTACATACGTATATATATATATATATATATATATATATATATAACCAATAAAATAGGAATGCATACATGTTCTGTACTGGTTTCTATGGCATTTTTGTGATTTCAGAAACTATGAAATAACACACATGGAATTAGGTAATTATGTAGCAACAACAACAACAACCACAGTCAGGTGTTATTTTAAGAGGTCAGCTTACAAGAACAGTATTTTCAAATGCTTTTGCAAAACCCATCAAGCTCCATAATGCCTCTCATGAAGACGTTCTCAGGAAAGCAAAACCAAAACCTAGCTCTGCTGCAGAGGAAAAGTGAATTTCGCCTTACCAGCCTCAGAAATCACCAATTAACAACAACAAGCACTTCAGCTTAGAGCCATTATGAAAATTTTATGACAAAAAGTAGCAGATACATCTCAATATCAACTGTTTAAAAGGCGATTATAGTATATTTTGGACACATTCAACTTTATTTTACGATGTAGAAAGAAATAAAAATCAGGAATGACCATGGAGTTAGAAAGTGACCCCAAACTTTGAGTGCCTCTGATTGTCTTATCACTGCCACGCTACTGTCACATACAAAATCCTCAAGTAGTCTTAATAATTCAGTAAACATATGATTTAGCTAGCTTTCAAAACATCAGGCTAAATTAGTGTGCTACTGTACAGCTGTGTGCTTTTTTATGTTTAATTAAGCATACATAAAATCACATTCATCACAATGTAATAATATAAAAAAAAAAAGTTTTTTTTTCTGTACCTGAGCAAGTCACACCAGCATCTTCACTATGGTCACAGTCATGTGATCCAAATCCACTATGAGTGCACTGTGTGATGGTGGTTTCACTACCAGAACACTGAACATCATCCAGCCATATTGGGTCACTTCCCTGACCAAAGGCGGCACTTTCAGGAGCCCTGACAGCATCACCACACCCTAGTTGTCTACACACCACCTGTGCATCACTCATGTCCCAGTCATCATCACACACTGTTCCCCACTGGTGATTATAATAGACTTCCACTCTACCAGAGCAGGAGTTACTGCCACCAAGGAGTCGTATGTCAACTGCAAGACAAACAGCGAAATTCATGTTAATATTAATTACAAAAACTGAATCTCATCACAGTATTGCAAAACTCTTGAACTCTCTCGTTTGATTTCCTTTTTGTCAGTCATTTTAATTACAAAGAAAAGGAATGAAATGTAAAAAAAATGAAACGGATATTTCTTTATTTATAAAAAAAGAACAAAAGTCTAAGACAAATCACAAAAGAGGTCAAAGAAAACAGAGAGGAATGCATGTTCTACTTTAGTCTGATTTGATGAGTATCCAGTGTAGAGGCCTTAAAATGTGTTTTAAAAAATGTTCATGTCATGCTAAGATAAGAGAGCAGCCAAAGACCAGTGTGCAAGCTTGGCATGCTTTTTTTTTTTTTACTTTCTGATTCTCTTTGTACAATTCTATCAAAGGTTCATAAACTCAAATTAACATTCTTAAATTTCTGAAACGTCAATATTTGACCTG
Organism: Clarias macrocephalus; assembly: GCA_011419295.1. Classification (NCBI taxonomy): domain Eukaryota; kingdom Metazoa; phylum Chordata; class Actinopteri; order Siluriformes; family Clariidae; genus Clarias; species Clarias macrocephalus. Next base: position 3,335 of record JAAGKR010009843.1, read on the forward strand.
CATATATATTCATTTATTTATTTTTAATTTTTTTAATTTTTCAGATTTATAAAACCACTATAAAATTTTAAACAGGGACGTTTGAAGTATTGTTTGAGAGGGGGTGAAGAATTAAATTTTTTTATAGAGTGGGAGTGGGGGAGTTGGCTACAAGCCAAAAACAGCCATCGTTTGGATGCATGACACTTTTTTTTTTTATTATTATTTTTTTTATCATAGGATGTCCACATTCGATTCCTTCAATGCAATTTAGCTGGACTAAATGCAGTGATTGGGAAACATTACATTTGACAAAGGTTGAGTCAGACAATTAATTCGGGGGAATGTACAATTTAACGTGAAATGTTGCTTTCATTGGAGTCTACAATTTAATGAGCAAACAGCCTGTCAGTCAACTTAAAGAAAGCATTTGTTGCTTGATAACATTTGAGTCTAAGCCCTGTACAATCTATTGTTTTGGAGATGAGTTTGAAAAAACAAAATCTGAATACACAAACATAAAAGTACAGTCTGGTGTCTACACGTTTTGGCAGTAGTGAAACTGCTGCATGAAAGCAATGTGACACTCTTTATGGGGTTGTTAAAAGAGATCTCCACGCTACAACCCTCATAATATTAGACCATATTATTAATTAATAAGGATAGGCCTATAGTATATGAGTATGGAAGACAAAAAAATATAAGTTTAATACATTCATGGAGGGAAAAAAGTGTTCTTCCAATGTCGATAATTGAAACCATTTGTAATATTGGTAACATTATAACAGATCCCTAATTGTTCAAGCTGTTAAAATTCTGAATTTTGGGAGGGGCCAAAAAAACTAACCATAAATATGAATCAAACAGTGCAAAAACATAATTGCTTCAAAATTGCATCATATTTATATATAGAATTAACAATCAGCCAAAAAAAGGAAAAAGGAAAATGAGTCTAACAAGCTGAGAGAACAGGCAAATAGCAAATCTTTGAAACAAAATGATAAACCCAATTTAGACCAGTATGAATGAATATGGTTTGCAAGAAACCTTGAAATAGTCCATTGATGAGTAAAAATGATTCTTGAGAAGAAGAGATCCAAAAGGTCTATCCAAGATCGGCACCAAAGTTTGTTCTTATTCCTTGTGCAATTAATCCATTAGGACTCACAAGCAATGTCAGCAATATAGCATTCCATTTGCTTCTCTTGTAGAATCCAGAAAACAGTTAATAATGTACACCAAGGAGTCCTTCTTTTTAGATTGAGCAGAAAACAAAACGTTTCTCAATCAGGACAACTTCAATATAGCGATGCAGCAGGAAAGCAATGCTTTTCTCTGGCCAAACAGATCTCTCTTGTTCTACTACATGTCCTACTTCTTAACCCAATGCACGAGCACTCTAGGGCCCCCTTGTGGTGAGTAAAGCAGAACATGTTAACAGGCCCATGCCTGTTACAACATATATTTGTATAAATGATTGAAAACCAAATTAATATTTATGTAAGTGTTCAGGATCATCAGCAATATCACCAACATTCTTTACACCCACATAAGTAAATCTAAATAATCTCATTTCTAAACAGCATGAGAGTACCATCTTACAAGCAAATTGTGCTCTAACTAATGAAGTGTTCACATGTATTTGTTTATGTGCTTCTATTTGACTTTATTATTATTATTTTTTGATAACCAGGTAAGGCAATGATTTAGATTAAAGTAAATGAATGCTAATTATGCTAAAGCTAGCTGAAAAGCTCATTATAAAAAGTAGGCTGAATCTCACATGTAATATGTAACCTGTAAAACGTGTTGTCATCACAGTTCTTGCTGATGACTCTAATCAAATACTTTATGAGCAGAGCTTTGTGTAAATGGTGTGAAATTGAGCCGTTCTAAAAGAGGTTAAAAATCATTTAAGTATTGCAGAACCCAGTTCTTTACTTTTAAACATCTAATACTGTATTAATTTATTTTGACCATTCTTTCATTGTGATCCTTTAATAGAGGTTCACAAAAGGTGCTGATGTGGCAGAATTTGAGCTTCTCACCGCTAATACAAAGAGTAAATACATTTTATTTAAATAGAAATTTACTTACCAGCTAGTAGAGAAGTTCTGTAAACAGTGACTATGGAGAGAAAATAAGGAACTTCATTATAATACATTTGATAATATAAAACTCAAAGCTGTGTTTTGTCTAATAATATTGAAATATAAATTAACCCATGTTTAAATATATTGTAATGTATTGATTAAATATGTTACAAAATTGATATAATTTTTATTTATTTATTTATTTTTACTCTGTAATTTAGCCACAAGTAAAACAATGTGTTATTTTATGTTAACTAGTGCACTTTGAGTTTAGTTTAGATTACAGTTCACACTGTGGTGTCCAGTTCATGTGTGAAAATAATTTCTCATGCTCCCAGAACAATTCTTCCTGGAATATGGCGTGTGGGAATATGGCCATACATCAGGGAAGAAAGAAAACCTCCATAGATGTGATAACCAGGTCATTCAGTACTTTCAGGTGGTCAGCCGACTTCGTTTTATTACCACATAACGTTGCTGAGTCTAGACCTGAGCAACTGAAGCAACCTCGGACAATAACACGGCCTCCAGAGGCTTGTACAGTGGACACTATGCATGATGGGTGCATCGCTTCATGTACTATATATTAATATATTAATGTTTCAGTGGTAGCAGCGCATTGACAGGGACATGTGTGCCTGGGCGCAACCTAATATAATGGGGCCACTAAACTTCAATGAAAGATTTAAAATTGCCATTTAAATTCAAATTTTAATATCATTATTTTAATGGCCCGTGTCAATCATCCCTACTTTACCCCCTTAAACTGCAAGCTGCCTGTATGGCAGACACTAAAGTTACCTAAAGTAACACATCTTTTATTTACATATTTTATTTGCTTTGACAGCGTAGACCCGTGGGGATGCTCATCACATTTTTACAAAAAGATTCTTTGCTCCTTTGACAATAGTCTTGCAGTCTATATTCTACCAGACCATTAAATGGTTAGTGGCTTAGTGGAGCCATTGTTGAGATAAACAGAAGTGAGATACCACGAAACAGCACTACTCTCTCTCTTGTTCTCTCTCTCATCACCTCTAATTCTTATTCTCTTTGTAATTGTTATTTCTCATTGGGCTACTGGCTTAGGGGACAGTATCATTACCTGTCTTTTTGCAGCCAGGTCAGGGAGATGTGCATGACTGCTCTTCTGCAAGGTGTTAGATCTGCATGATGTCTTTGCAAGTCAACAGGGTGGGGGTGGGGTGGGGGTGGGGTGGGGGTGGGGGTGGGGTTGTGACGGTGCTAATGCGATATCATGGAATTAGAACTCAAATACATTCATCGGAATTGTAACATGCGTTTCTTTTAAACTTAAAAACATACTATAAGACATTAAAAACTGTCAGAAAAAATGTCACAAGGGCATTTGTCAAGTCAGAGGTCAAAAAAGGACAGATGGACCACATGGAGTCTACGTGTGCAGGTACCTGCTACAGGCGGTTGAATATTATTTTTGCAAGTTTGTGTGGGCAGACTGAAACACGAAAGTGCACTGTGGTTAACAACCTGCAGGCGAGTATGACTATGAAAAAGCATAAACCTAATGCAAAATATATTGTAAGCCATTGTATCTTATTGTAAACATTAAAATAAAAATAAAAATGTAGAAAATAACATCATTGTGTCACAAACCTAAATTGTGATAAAACAATATTAAAAAATAAAGTGTCATTTATATATATTGTACTCTAGTCATGAGAAATTTAAAATACAACTCACCTATTGTCCATAAACAAATGTACAGTATAAACACACATCTGCCACAACAGTGAGGAGAAAACTCCACTATATTTTTAATAACTATTTTTCTCAAAATCCTTTTCTCTATACTCAAGATCATACATTCTGAACTGAGAATTCTTAAATTATAGAAAAAAAGGAAATAGCATTTTTCTTTTTAAGATAATACATAAATATTTAAATTATGAAAATATTGCCCTGGAAGTATATAAGATTGTATGTAAAAGTTTAAGGAAACATGACTGTAAAATGACGTTACCGTAAAATAAATATTTTAATTCTAATGTCCTATAGAGACTAGGATTTTTGGTTTTATTGATATGTTTATGTATCCATATTTAAATAACAAACTTCATTTGCATAAATTAATGTGAGCAATCATTTGGCAAAGATTAATTATAATATGTGCTGTTAAAAAAAGCAAAAAAAAAAAATAATAAAGTTAATAATAAAAAATAATACTTTTTGAAATAATAATAAAAAATATAAAATTTACCAAGCAATAAACTGAGACAAAGTCGAAGCATTCTGCTTCTTGAAGAGTCGTTCAGTTTGACACCGCTGCTGCCTTCTCAGTGTGAAACTCATGAGGTCATGAAACTGATGCTTTCTTTTTTCTAAACATCTGAAGAGGTGGAGTTTATTTAAGGCCCGTTCCTGTTCCTGTGACTGGCTAAAATGCAAAGTAAATATCACTTCTAATCTATCACAAAAGCCTTGTGGTTAAAATTAGACAAAGTAAAAGGGAGATAAAACAACAGGTAAGTATAAGATGATAAACTATAGAAAGAGCTGATCTGCTTCCGTCATCCCATGACTTCTGCACAGTTTAATACAAGGAAAGGTTTGGTGATGAGATGACTCATGAACAGAAAATACATTTTACACTCTCTGTTTAAGAAGAATATTAATCAGATAAGCCCAGTGAATACTTTAGGCTTGAGGGACCACAAAAATAAATAAACCTATTAAAACCCACAGATTGTCTCTAGAGTGTTAAATAGACCCACTTCCTCTCAGTGCTTCCTGTCATCTACTCTATCATCTAGTTATCTTACAGAGAGGTGAGAAAAAGCACTGATGGTATTAATTGATTTAAGATTTATTGAGTGTGAAGGTCAGAGCATATGGGGAAATAATGTCGCTGCTGAAGTTGATACATAAACAACAATTTTTAAAATCTTAATCTTTAGGCACTTTGCAGCCTGAAGAAATGAATAGTGGCAGTAGATGTTTATTTATTTTATCAATTAATTAATTATTTATGTTTTTTTTTTTCCCCTGTGGTTGGCAGTGGTGGTTCGGTGTGTTAAGGATCTGGGTGACGTATCAGAAGATCGGCGGTTCGAGCCCCAGCTCCGCCAGGTTGCCGCTGTTGGGCCCTTGAGAAAGGCTCTTAAACCAATCTGCTCTAGGGGTGCCGTAAAATGGCTGACCCTGTGCTCTGACCCCTGCCTACTGACAAGAAGCTGGGATATGCGAAGAATAAAGAATTTCACTGTGCAGTAATGGATGTGTGACGAATAAAGGCTGAACTTAACTAATGGTGCTGAAAGGTGAAAGTTTTTTCAACCTCGGCTGATTAACAGAGGCTCCTGTTCTTTTTTTTTTTTTTTCTCTTCTAATATCAATACCTTTTGAAAAACTGGTTCTGTAAAGGTTTTGTAAGCATTTATTGGATCATAGCTTTATCAATCACATGAAACAAGAAATATGGATAGCAAAATAGTGCACAGAAATAGAATATTCATCTTTATTTGTTGTTACTTAAAATCCATTCATTGACGATGGTGCAAGAATATAAGTTATAATAATAATATAAGTTATAATAATAATATAACTTATACTTTAGATATAAGTTTGAATGTGATTAGTTAATTCTGAGTGCAAATTTTTACCAAGGTTGTTTTTGTATCCCACTGTATACAGTATGTATAATATTAATGCAATGCAATAAATAATTTGTTACAAGGCGAATATGAATAGAAAGTAATACAGCAGAGGGCAATTCATGGCAAGGTAGTGAACAGAACAGTATGCGAATGATTTTGCGAATGATGTGCGGTTGAAATTTCCTCACTGACTATCATTCAAAAATCTCACAACTCAAAATCGAACATTCATTCATTCATTCATTCATTCATTCATTCATTCATTCATTCATATCTTCAGCTTGAATTTTTTTAAATCAGAAAATTATACTTAAAATTTTTAAACAAAATTATTCAATTTTAGTTGAATACATAAACATTTCATATAATTAGAAAAATATTTAAACAATAGCAACAACTCTGCATGACTGTTTCAGGAACTTATGATTAATAACAATAAAAACTAAATTTCATGTAAAACCTTATGTCAATATTTTGTCATCAGTCATTAGAAAACAATGACTAATCATTTTACTGTAATGCAGTTCAATATCTAATATTAAAATAATAACTATTTTAATACATTTTGTCAAGTAGTCAGACGTGTATATGAGAACCAGTACGAAAAAAAAAACAACAACAAAGTTTTATGTTTATAACAATGAAAACTAATCCAATTTAGCCATGTTATTGTTAAACTATGCTTCACAGTTTGCATAAATTTCTCCATCATTACAATCATAGTCCACATCACCTGTTTGTTCATCATCACCAACATTAACGTAATCATTATCCGAGGTCTCCGAATCCCCCTTCTGTTGGGAAGTCATGTCTGCGTTTTCATAATCAGCTTCTTCATCGATCTCTTCTTCATTAGTCTCGCACTGGGGGTCCTCGTATGTGTTTCTGGTGACTACAAATTGAATGTGTCAAAATATACACAAGATTATAGTTTTATTGAATTCAACAAGAATAAGACTCACTCGCACTCACTCACTCACTCACAATCTATAGCGCTTAATCCTGTATTCAGGGTCACTGGAGGCTATCCCAGGAGACTTAGGGCACAAGGCGGGGTACACCCTGGACAGGGTGCCAATCCATCGCAGGGCACACACACGCACTCCGGCCAATTTGGGAACGCCAATTAGCCTAACCTCCATGCTAACCTACATGTATTTGGACTGTGGGAGGAAACCGGAGTACTCAGAGGAAACCCACCAAGCACGGGGAGAACATGCAAACTCCATGCACACAGAGACGGGAATCGAGCCTGGCCGGGAATCAAACCCGGACCCTGGCGGTGCAAGGCGACAGTGCTAACCACTACACCACCGTGCCGCCCCAAGAATAACAATAATATACTTTTTTATCTACAGTATTTATAGGTGTTTGTTGTGTAAAAGTTCTGCAGCACGAGTTCATGTTATCACTTGTTTTATCCTATAGCAGTTAAACACAGCTTGTTACAGTATGAGTGTTGCCCATGTACTTTTCTAGTAGGTTGTTACTATAGAAACATTAACCTACCACAGTGCTCTTGTAAACATAATCCTGAGCTTTGTAGCTGCACTACTGTCAGAAATTATGTTAAAGATAATTAAGCTGATTAAGCAATGCAACAGTACTGTGGTGTAAAACTAAATTACGTTAGTTACATCTTAAAAGTTTATCTTTTATATTTTGGCAAAATATTAATAATTTTTGCAACTCACGCTCTATTTCTGTCTTCTTAGCCACATGAAATGTCCATCGCTTCTTAATTTTCACAATGCAAATGATGACTAGAACCGAGATGAAAAGCACTACTGATGTCACTGCAATCGCAATGTAGGGAGCCAAAGATGCTACGAGAAAAAAAAAAAGGCATATCATTAAAATTTTCAAACATTAATCATCAAATATTTATGCAAAGATCATTTTGCTATTGCATATAAAATATTACTGCTTTTTAAATAATTTAACAATGTACTTTATACTGTAGCTGTGCTATAGCCGGTTCTTAACACCTGCACCTATTTATGTTAAATTGTATAATATAAAATATAAGTGGGAAAAAGTGTTAACAGTATTACTATATACAATGTCTGTTTTTTATTGTTGTTGTTATTGTTGCTTTTATAGTACATGGTAATCAGTGCAATGTGCATTGTAATATAAATCAAATCATAATGATGACAAAGTCATACATATTGTTTGTCAAAAGAGTTTGCGCTACCTAGACAAATGACGCCAGCATCTTCACTATGGCTACAGTTGTGATTTCCAAATCCACTATGAGAGCACTCTGTGAAGTCGGTTTCAGTTCCAGAACAGTGAACATTAGCCATCCATATGTGGCCACTTCCCTGATCAAAGCTGGCACGTAGAGGAACGCTGACAGCTTTACCACATCCAAGCTGTCTACACACCACCTGTGCATCATTAATGTCCCAGCCATCATCACACACTGTTCCCCACTGGTTATTATAATAGACTTCCACTCTACCAGTGCAAAAGTGATTGCTACCAGCAAGTTGTATTGTCTCACCCTCTACAACAAATAACAAAACACATGTTATGTGAAATTAAATTTTATAGATTTTTACAAATTTTATATATATATATATATATATATATATATATATATATATATACAGTAAGGACTTGATATATACCTTTTTTATATAAAAAAAGCTTTCTTTAAAAAAATAGACTTCATAGACTGTTAAAACCACAATGAAAAAATACAAAAAAAAGAAAAAGAAAAGGAAATCAAAACCAAAGAATACACAGAATAAATGAAATAAATCAAGTAAAATTAAATTAATTTAAACAACAATTTAAACAACAATGTAACAGTCCTTACATAATTTTTTGGAAGGGCTATGATTACAACCTCTGCAAGCTGCCTCATGATCATGAGCTGGCAACAATGGCACTCCAGAAAAATACTAGTTGAGGTGAACAAACAGCTGAGCTGAGCTGGGCAGACTCCTGGCTTGCCATAAAGTCAGTTCCCTTCACAGGCACAAAGTTGCTCTGGATATGAAGGCTCCCCATATCGACCATGAAGCAAGGATCTATGGTTTAGAGCATGCCAAAACCCAGAGAAAAAACCCAGAGAGACCTGTTATGCTTCTTATCCCTGTTGTGCTTCCTGACAACTGTGATATGCTCACCAAGAGCTTTGTTATGCATTGTGAGAGGCCTGAGAACCCTGTTATGATTCCTGAAAACCTTGTTATGCTCATTGAAAGTCCAGCGAGCCCTAATGTGCTTTCTGAGTGTCCACTTATAATTCCTGTGAGTGCAGATATAGTTCCTTAAATCCCTGTTTATCTCTAGATGGTTTCTGAAAGCTTGGTTAACCATGAGACATTTCCTGTTGGTATGTGTTTGGGTAAGTTGATGAAATATATTGGGTAGGTATAAGAATGACCAAAGAAGTAGGATTAAAGTAGACCACGAGACATTTCTTTTCAGCCATGCCTGGTCCTGTCTCAAACAGCTACTGCACCCTCTCCACCTAGCTCAGCAGCTTCCCCTGGCACCAAGGACGTGATGCTTTCTACCAGCTGGGTTTTAGAGCGGTGCATGCTTCAACCATTTGACTGTGAGTGCATCATCCTTGCACCACTGCCCAGATTTGAGGAGCTCACAGGTCCATCCCTTTCCCAAGACCTAACTCTAATTCCACACTGCTATGGTTGTAATAATGATAGCTGTAGTTAATGACATAGAAAGTGACAAAAACGTAGCAATGTGACCTGGACATAATTTGAGTTGACAAAATCAAATTTATTTCTATGAAATTTTTACTTACCAGCCAGCAGAAATGTTCCAAGATCACTGACTAAGGTGAAAAAAATAAAAGAGGAGGCATTTTATTAAACCAATGATTTACTGTGGTTTGTCTAAATAAATAAACTTCCACTGTTCTTAAATATAGTATACTGTGCTTGCAATTCAAACAACAGTAATACTAACAGTGCTACTATAACTGTAAGAAGTAATAGTGGAACCTTGGATTGCGAGCACAATTCATTCCGGAAGTGTGCTTGTATATCAAAGCACTCGTGTAAAAGCAAATTTCCTATATATTCCTATATATATATGTGGATTTTCCCACAATTCCATAAATTCCACAACCCAAAAACAGTCATATAAAACATTTTATATATTAATTAATACAATATATAAAGTAAAAATAAAACAAATGAATCTGCTCTACATTTGAAAAAGGTTAAAATAAATGCTGATAAAGCAGTGTTTCCTGTGTATGTGTGTTTGTGTGACAGTTTGTGCGTAGGTGAAGCTAAAGTAAGACGAGAGGAGTAAAGACACCCCCCTCCCACCTCTCTTATTTGAGAGGTGGAGGGCTACTGTGTGGGACGACTTTCACAAACAAACACTAACAGAAAAACTTCTTGGGAAACTTCAGGAAACTTCTTTAACATGAAACCTCCCTAATAGCGCGCGCACACATTAACAAAATCACTGCTGTAATCAGTGTGTGTGAAGGCGAGGGGAAGAGGGAGGAGACAGACACTTTCTAATGACACTAGCACATACACATTGCTCTCTTACAGAGAGAGAGAAACTGGATCTTTGGACACTTGCTTTTGCTTTACACACACACACACACATGCGTTATAATAAAAAGTAAACGGATGTGCGTGAAAGGATGACCCGCGTGCACACACACACACATACAAACCCAAAATAAAAGATAAAAGAGTGGTCTCACTGTCATTATAAACAGTACACGCATGCACGGATGTTGATTATACGAGTGAGAGACACGCACTGAGACCGAGCATAGGAGATGATTACCCACAATTCCACAGCGAGGGAGGGAGAAGACCATTGGCTCAGTTGTGATCACCATTGGCTCAGGGGGGAGGACTGCTGTGTAGTCTTCCACACACACACCCGCATGCGCACACACACACAGACACATTGACACACACATACACACACACACACACACACACACACACACACACACTGGCTTGCAGACACGGTGTGGGTTTGGGGGGTGAGACGGGTGAGTCTTTATTAGGTAAACTGGTGTGTGTGTTTGTCTGTGTGTGTGAAAGTCATCCTACACACACATACATACAAACCCAAAACAAAAGATGCTTTACGGGCACACACATGTGGTCACACTGTTATTGTAAACAGTAAACGCGCGCATGGATCGTGACTATATGAGTGACAAACATGCACTGAGGCCGAGCATGAAAGATGATTACCCACAATTCCGCATTGTGAGAGAGGGAAGAACCATTGGCTCAGTTTTGATCATGTGATGCTTGCCGTTAAAACAAGAAGCACATGCGTGCCGCATGATTCTCAAAAATATTTGGTACTCGTAAATCAGGACTTGCTCGTTTATTAAAAAATTTGCTCAGCTTGCAGAACGCTTACAAACTGGGTTACTCGGGGCTACTAATATATCTTCTCAAAGGACACTCTCACTCACTCATCTTCTATACTGCTTTATCCAGTTTTCAGGGTTGTGGGGGGGCCTGGAGCCTATCCCAGGAGGCTTAGAGCACAGGGCAGGGTGCCAATCCATCACAGGGCACACACACACACTCACACTACAGGAAATTTGGGAATGCCAGTTAGCCTAATCAGCTTGTTTTTGGACTGTGGGAGGAAACCCGCCAAGCACGGGGAGAACATGCAAACTCCATGTACACAAAGACGGGAATGGAACCCGGACACTCGAGGTGGAAGGCAACAGTGCTAACCACTACACCACTGTGCCGCCACTCTCAAAGGACAATACTATAGAAATGTAACTTGGATATATTTTAGCGTAGTCAATGTGCAGCGTGTATAACAGTACATATTTACTGTCCTCTGACAATGACTCAACATGCAGCCATTATTGTCAAAATAGGTGGCAACAAAAGTGAGTGCACCCTAAGTGATAACAGCTGTACATCGTTTAACCATGCAAAGTCACATGTCCTATTCATCATGTTCATGTGTTTGTCAGTGGCTGAGTACAGGTGGTCTCCAGTCCTGAACCCTATTGAGCACCCGTGGGGCCGTCCTCAAGCGGAAGGTGGCAAAGCGCAGTGTGTCTAACATCCAGCAGCTCAGCGATACCATTATGGAGGAGTGGAAGAGGATCCCCGCAATAACATGTGCAGCTCTGGTGAACTCCAGGCCCAGGAGGATTAAAGCCATTCTACTGTAGATAACAACAATGCTCACGCAAAATATTGACACTTTGGACACAGACTTGACATGTTCATTTATTTCCGTTGCCAGTTATTTAGACAATAAAGTCTGCATGTTGAGTTAATGTTAGAGGACAATAAATCTGTACTGCTGTACAAGCTGCACTTGTAACACTGACTACTGTAAATGATGTCAGATTTTCATTTCTATGGTATTGTCCCTTGAGAACATATAATAAAGTGGTTGCTAAAATGGGTGTACGCACTGTATATATAAATATACATAATTACTCATTTGTTCCACTTCAGTACAGTTTATAACATAATTTTTTTTTTTTTACAGGAAGTGACTATTAGTCATTGTGAAAATGTTGAGTACTACAGGCGATTGCAATATTTTTTTGCAGATTTGTGTGGGTCAAATGAAACAAGACATTGAGTGTTGTTTGGCTTAAGGGCCTTGAGACTGACAAGTATGACCGGGCACATAGACTGAGTCCGCTAAGAAAGATAAATGATTGTCTTTCTTTGTGGTACTGTACATGTACCGGCTGTTGATGTACTGGCTGAGATTCCACTGAAATAATTTAAAATGAATGAAACTGACCCTAAGAAACATTTTGCTTTCTGAGCACAATAGTTTCTCATTACAAATGTCTGGTGTTGATGTGTGAGGAACCAAACATTGTTACCTTGGCTATGTATTTTACATCAGCCAAGGTGAAAACACATCATATTCTTATATATACAGTACATCTTTTATGTTTTCAGTAACTCAAGTTCAAAATCGAGAATTCTCAGTTTCTATGTTCATAAAATAGTGATTCTTAGTCTTCTACTACTCCTACTACTTTAATCCTACTTCTTTGATCATTCTTATTTCTACCCAAGATATTACATCAACATTTCCATAATTATAGGTTGAAATTATATGCGATTTTATGTCAATTCTATGGAAACATTTATGTGAGTTTAAATAAAAAATATATAATTAATCTATAATTAATCACTCTATATTTTCTATATAATTGTATGTACTAGATATTTAAGCAAACTTTTTCATACATATTTTCATAAATAAATCTATAGTAAAAATAAGCAATCAACCAGTAAAATTATTTTATACATGTATTTTTTTTCAAAAAATGTTCTTAATATTTAAGATAAGTGAAATATATTAATAAAAACATTGAATTTACCAAGGATTAAAATGAAAGTAAGTCTCAGCAGGCTGATCTTTGAGGCGTCATTCCGTTTTCTATTAGTGTCCATTGCTGCTGTGGTGTAATGGTAAAAGCTGATGGTATTTTTCAGCGCAATTGAAGAGGTGGAGTTAATTTTTTGGTCAGTTCCTGTCTCTTTGACTGGTCAAAATGTATGGTAACTATCACTTCTATCACAAACAATAAAGGAGCTGAATTAATTAGCTGAATTATTGCCGCTTTTGTTACTCTCTGTTCATCAAAGAACATTAATGATTCACGTCCTCAGAACACATTATGTGCTGTATGTATTTTACTATATGTTTTAGGGACCATGCTGGTTAGAATCACTTGTTAGCGCCACAAAGTGTCTAAAGTGTCAAAAAAAAAATCCTCTTCCTCTTGTTACTTCCGTTCATCTACCATAGCCTTCATACAGAGGGGTGACAAAGTACAACAACATTATAAAGTCTGTGATTAAGAATGTCATGTCAATTGCCTAGAACAACTTAAACTGGAGAATCTACTGCTTTAACGATGGTCATAGAGAACGGTGTATAATACATCACTCCAAAAAAGTGACTAGAGGCGCTTTAGCACTTTAACTGTCTGCGTCAAACTCTACATGTTGCAAATTTCGCAACATTTTTTTTTTTAACATGTTATTTCACAATTATTTCTGAAAAGTCTTCCAGCCCCCACTCTGTTGTGCTGACACCACTGTTTCAGACCATCTATTCATCTGGATTGAGGCAGCAAACATTCAGCTTCCTGGATAGCGACCGAACGTTAACCCTATCCCTTGGTTTTAACCCTAACTGTAGGTTTTACTTGCCATGTATGTTAACACACAAGGAACCTGATTCTGGCTGTTTGTACACACCAACATAAACATAAAACACGGTACATGAGCTACACAATTGTTTATATTATTTATATATTATTATTTAAAATAGAGTAGTCTTACTAAACAAAGTATTAAATAAAATGCCGAAAATGAATAATCTCTGCAGTAATTATCAAATGTATTTTCTTCTATAACCAGTGAACAAATGCTAAGACACTACTCCAGAATTATTGTACTAACTTTCTGTTTGAAAGGTCACCAAATTCTGATCAATATTGGTGTTAATATATTTCTTTTACACTATGGTGATAACAATACTGTACTGTTTCTTTAAAAGGAAAAAGGCGTCGTCACTGCCCTATTCTCAGTCTGTGCTGTCTGGGCTGAGAGAAAGCACACGCATTCTGCCAGAGCTGATGTAGGGCTTCCTGCACACATGGTTTCCTTTGTTAACCGAGACAGACCATGCATGTATAACAGAGAGCTACATTTACATCTAGGCATTTGGCAGACGCCCTTATCCAGAGCGACTTACTGTACTTATACATCTGCAAAGCCGCAAGCATTGTGGATTACCACATGCACCCTTTGAACAAAGTCTTCACCCTCCTGTTGTCTGGAAAAAGTATCACTACCAAAGAAAACAATCCATGAAGACCATTACATCACTTGCAATTTTGGCAAATTTCTTTCTTAAACCACTGCTAAACCTCTGCAAACAAAATAATTAACACATTACAGTTAACCAATATGCTTAGACTTACTGCATTTATTTTTATTACCCTTTTTTTTTTCTTGTTCTGTGTTGTTTTGGTACTGTAGTAGCATGTACAGTAACTTGGATAATAACCTTAAATATTTGAAATAGCAATAAAAATCACTTGAACCGACTTTGACATCCTGTTTTTGGTGAGGTCACTCTGGTTCCTCTTTTAATGGCCATCAATCTGTGTACGAAAGCCTTTACTGTGTAACACTTTGCTTCAAACTAATTTAGGCAGGCGATATGAACAGATAAGACAGGAGACTGTGATCTGTGGCAGGGCTGTAAAGGAGAAAAGTGTGAGAAAGAATGAATATGCTGGTAAGTGCTAGAATTCGGTAGCTATGCATGAGATTCAAAACTCAAGATTCTTTATTGTTGCTATATAAGTATAGCAAAATTAAAACAATCCATGCAGTGTAAATTACTAGCTTAAATTACAATTTTTAGTGCAGGCTAAATAATACAAATGATATAATCAATATTCTCTTATACATATACACATACAGATTATATGTATATTTAATAATACTGTAGGAATAATAATTATCATAATAATAAAATAACTATTACATAATGAATAATAAATAAATATTTATAAATAAATAGGCTCATACATTTTGCAGAAGGATAAATTATACAATATAAAACAACAAAATAGACTTAATTCACTATGTATTACTGAATTAGACATTTAAGTGAGTTTAGGATTAATATAACAATAAAACATTTTTTTCATCAGTTGTTTAGTCATTCGTTAAAAACTGACTCATTATTTAAGATTTACACACTCACTTACTCATCATCTATACTGCTTTGTTCTGTATTTCGGGTCACGGGAGGCCTGGAGCCTATCCCAGGAGACTTAGGGCACGAGGCGGGGTACAGCCTGGATTGGGTGCCAATCCATCGCAGAGCACACACACATACTCATTCACACACTACGGGCAATTTGGGAACGCCAATTAACCTCACCTGGAGGTCTTTGGACTGTGGGAGGAAACCGGAGCACCCGGGGGAGGAAACCCACCAAGCACGAGGAGAACATGCAAACTCCATGTACACAGAGGCTGAGATTGTGCCTGGATGGAAAATGAACCCTGACCCTGGAGGTGCAAGGCTAAGTTGTAATGAATTTCAATATTTAATAATAATAAAAAAAAAAAAAAACGCTCTCTAAACTATTCTAAGATTAAGTAGTAGTAAAATAAATGTCTATGAAAGCGGTAGGAAAAGGCTGATAAGCAAAGAACAGATTCTGTATTCTACATGAATTAAACCATCTACACTAATCAGCCATAATATTAGAGTCCTGTTGGCCCCGGTGATTCTGGTGCCTGTCTATTGTGGCTAGCATTGATGTTTTCAGTAATTTGTGCTAAATTGGCTTTTTTTTTTTTTTTTGCGTGATTGACTCGGATGGGCTGGTCTTTGCTGTCTGAGGGCATGGGAGAGCCTTGGGTGCCCACGATCCTATTGTAAATTCACTGGTATACAGTATAACTGATAACCAGTGCCACTCACTTCACCTCTCAGTGGTAATAATGTTATGACTGAGGCTAAGGCATATAATTAACAACAAGAATCTCTTAACAATGGAAAATTATTCAGTTTAACCATGATATTGTTTCCAGACTGTTGATATTGGATAAGTCCTTAGTTTTCCACACTACACTACATAGTTTACATAAATGTCCTCATGCTCATAGCTGTTGTTCATGTCACTCATTTGTTCAACACCAACATTAACATAGTCATTATCTGAGTCCTCTGAATCCTCCATCTGTTGTAAAGTGATTTCTGCATTTTCATAATCGGCTTCATCATCTGTCTCAGTGTCTCCTTGGGGACTCCTTGTGTTTCTGGGACCTACAAATTAATTGTGTGACAATTAACAAATAATTTTTCTATACAGAAATAAATATTCAGTTTGCAACAAAAATAATTGCAATAAACAAACAATGCTAAGAAATAAATAACAAATCAACGTTGATTACATCCTAAACTTTTAGTTCACTTATTCTTTGTCATTTGCCACTGATCATCCTTTTATCCATTTATGAATGGAATTTATTTTCATTTATTGACAGTTTCTTGTTCTGAAAAAAAAAAAAAACAAACAAAAAAACTGCAACACAAACTAGTTCCTGTTCTTAGCTATGTTATAGGAGCTACTTCACCAGCCTCTCTTTTTTCTCTTTCTTGAAGGTTTTAAGATGAAAATTTTGCAGCTCATCATGTACACTAACTGATTTTTTCCCCTGCAAACTACTCTGCTCTAAAGACTTTCCCTTGTTGAAAAGTTGGAGCAGACTTTAAGAAAAAGTGTTGATACGAGTCGTTCCTTCCAGTCCTTAAATATACTGTATACATAAGGACAATTTAAGTGACCAATGTCTGATTTACACATATAATTTACCTATGCAATATTTATTTAACAATGCTCTTGGGCCATGCCACTTTCAAGTGCAATTCTGACTTGCCCATATAACTTGTGCAATAGCTTCTGGTTTTTTTCCCTCACATGTGCAACATCTGTATATAGAATTATGTTTAGTATGCAACTAGGGATTTATTGTTTCTTTTTCTTTTTTGTCTAATTTATTACTCCTTTCATTCCCTCCTGGAAAATGACTGTAAGCAACTGTAACCAAGAAATAAGCAATTTCCTTCTGGGAAGTTCTTTGAATCTTTTATATATACAGTAAATATAAAACAAGTTTGTAGCTGCATTACTGTGAGAAAATTAATCAGCTTAAAAATGCAATGGTGCTGTGGTTTAAAATGACATTATGATAGTTCCATCTTCATATAACTCACACTGTGTATCCTCTTTTGATTCCACTTGAAATTTCCCTCTTTTTCGCTTCTTCACAAACAAAATAATGGCTGAAACTAAGATGAGAAGAAGTCCTGCTGTTCCTCCAGCACTAATGTAGGGAGTCAGAGATGCTAAGAGAGAGAAATGATCATCATCATCATTAACCTTCTCAAACCTAACTGCAGGACACACAAAACAACATAAATAATATATCTTACTGTACCTTTCACAGTGATGAACAGGGATTCGCTGATGGGGGAGGTAAAGGTTTTCGATGACACGTTAACTTCATAAGTACAGCTGTAGTTTCCCTGATGGACAAACTCTGCCTTAGGAAAAGGGAAGACAGCTGAGTGGTTAACCGCTGACTGAGTCCTGGTGATGTTGGATCCAGTAAGCGCCAAGTGGAAGGAGCCTCCTGGATACTGAGGATTAGTGGAGCAGTTGATGGAGAAGCTGTAACCCCTGGTCACTTCTGGTTCATCAGCATCACTTAAAGAGATACTGGGCTGCTGCAGGTTCACTATAAAACAACAAGTAACATTTGTCACAAAAGTCTTACTAAAAATAAAGAAATTACAGAACTAGACTGTAAACAGAGCTGAATATATTGTTTGATTCTGGGAGAAAATGTCTAAAAAATGTCCCTTACCCACAATGGTGGTCATGTAGCTGTTCAGGGAGGAAGTAAAGGCATTTCCTGGGTATGTGGATGTGTACTGACCTAGATTTGAGACATCTACAGTCAATAGAAAGAAATAGAAAGGAGCAAGTGTGACAAAGTTACAAGAAGATCTCATGTTCTCCAGCAAGCTCAGTAAAACCTCCAGATGTTTTACTTATAAAACTGCACAAATCTGTATCTAACACTATTGATTATTATCAAGCAGTTTTCCCACCAAATATTGATTGTGTTTATTTTATTAAATTTTGGTAGTTTATTTAATGTAGAAATGTTTTCAAAGGCTGTGAGGGTTCACCACTAGAGGGCATGGTGGGCCCTATGTTTTAGTTTTGTAGTTTTTTTTGTTTGTTTTTTGTTGTTGTTGTTTGTAGACTCAGTTTCCCAGAAGGCACCTCGGTCTGGTGATGAGAGTGCTCACCTGAACCGAGGTAGCTCATTAGACATTCTATAACTAACTGTTTGTTCTGGGAAACTGCGATGAGCATTTGTTATGTTAAATTGGTTTTGTTTTGAGTCTGGTTTGCTATTAACATGGTGATACTAACCTGCTTAGATCTTAGTCTGTTTAGTTACTAACCTGCTTAGCCACTAACCTGCTCAGTTCTTAGTCTGTCCCCTACCTAGTCTGCTGTGTACCCAGTCTGTTCATCCCTTAGACCTTTGGCTACTAGTCTGTTAGCAACTAGTCTGATTAGCTATCATCTAGCTTAGCAGCTCGTGTGCATAGCAGCTAGTAGGCTAGGTCTCTGTTATGTTTAGTTAGTCCTCTTGTCTGTTTTGTCCATGAGTCTGTCTAAGTTGTTTGGTTAATGTTGTGTGTGTCATGCTCCAATTAGTAAGCCAACATCCTATATATTAAGTTCATGGTCTGTTCTGTTGAAATAAAAAGGACACTTTGTTTAAAACCATCCTCTGCATTTATGCCTTCCTCTTCCTCAGCCCTCGGCTGTCACCCAAAGTTCATGGCAAACTGTAAACAGTACTGGAACCTGGGAGGAATCCAGGTGGAGGAATCTGTGTAGTAGCCTGAAATTTTAGGTGTGTAAAATGGCAATTGGAGGAAGGATTCCACTGGAAGATCTATACCTAAATTTTAAATAAGATGGATAAATAAGGATGGAATATTCTGTTAAATTTGATGGTTGACAAGTAATCTCTGTTAAGCAAATGATGAACAGATCTGTGAGTGAATCGGTTTTCTTGAGAGAAGGCAGGATTGGGATCTTGCACCATGTCATGTTTATTCTAGTGTTGCTGAGATTAAGGATTATTTAGGTGTCGAGGCTTCCCAGCCAATAGTTTCACCAAAAAGTTAATTTTTTTCATGAAGCTTCATTGGATGAGCACATTGTACTACCATCTAGTGGACAAATTTGTATAACAAATGTCCCCTTATCATTAATATGGACATGCAGCTGCAAGTAATGTTGCATTCATCATTGACAGTCATGCGTCAGTTGTGTTGTTAGAAAATCCAATGTTCAGAGAAAACAGAAAAGAAAAGTGGAGCTCAAACTGGGAAGTCCTTATCTTTCTCTCCTTTCTTTCCTTCTGTCTTTCTTTTTTTGTTTCATGAACATGAATACAACTAACTACTACTAGCTACTATTTTTAATCTTTGAACATAATGTATAAATTCACCAGTCTGTGTTAAGGATTTAATACACAAATTAAATGATTAAAAAACAATAAAAAAGAGAGATAAAAAAAAACGTCACTAGAGTTTTACAAAACAATAACACTCACTAGAGTTTATGAAATAGATTGAGGTGATTAATATAAAACAAACGTTTTTGTGTGCATTTTCCTTTTTCATATATTAGATGTTATTAGACATTAATAAGTAAATGTAATGTTTATTGTGAAATGCAAACATTTAAAAAAAAAACTTTTAGTGTTTGATTTATCCATTAAAAAAAAAATCAATATATTGATTCATAACAGTGAGATTCCATTTGAGCGAGACTTTACTTGAACCAATTAAAGTGCCAAGCAAATCAGTCACATAATTCTGGAAAATGCAGGCCCCTTCTGCTCCATTTAAGCTTCATATCTTCTGTGTCATAAGTTAAATCACCAGTTCTTTTCGCAAAATGATGGTAGACAGTGAACACCAGGCTGTTTAAACCAGCGTACAGAAACACAGCCTACTGTAATTATTCTGTCTAAAATAGAATCAATATTCAGTCGTGTATGTTCTCTGAGTTATAGTCTATTCTGCTTAAATGGTGAGTAAATATTAAGTAAGTGTAGTATGTTTTTAACTATATTTTGGTCAAATGGTTATCAGAGTTGTGTTTGGTATCATCAGTTATGTATAGACTGTTCTTTGAATATGTTCTCATATGAATATGTCTTTGTCGGTAAAATGAAGTGACTGAGAAACAGATGCTGTTCGCATAAAGATTTTAGAGAGTGAACACTGTGTGCAACTTGTTTATTCATTTTCTCCCTTTTCAGCACTTCAGTACTACATCATTGAAACCCATGCAGTGGGGAAAACAGGTTCCTTGAAACCGCCCGGCTGAGTGAGCATGATGGCTTATAGCCAGGTTATGAAAGCAGCGCACAACACTCAAACACAGTTGGTGGAAACAAAAACACATCTTTAGTGCCAGATAAGGCTGCTGAGCTAGGTGCAGCGGGTGCAGTATCTGGCTGAGACAGGGGTAAGGCACATGTCTAATGGAAAGCTAGAACCTTGCTCAACTCGACTGTGGTGCTTGTTCACCTGTGTCTCCTCCTACCGTGGAACCATGTGGGATCTTGCGTCTCTTTCTTTTGCCCCCTGTCTTGCTGCCACCTCACCAGGGTTGTCATAGCCCCCCAAAAAATATTCAGGGGAGACCCCAGACGATGTTCCAAGGAGCCCTGTACACTTTCGCGAGGCTGTGATTAACAAAGCTAATGGCACTTGTGATGCTAACAGTCATAGCAGTGCTAATGGCTGCAGACAGAAGGAGAATGCCAACACAGGAAACACATTCATCTTTGAGCATGATGTGAGGAAAGGTTTCAGGTGGGTGAACACCAGGAAAGCAACAGGACCAGATGGCATCACAGGTCAAGTCCTCAGAGCTTGCACTTACCAGCTACAGTAGCACCCGTGTTTACAGTAATATTCACAACGTGCTTAAAAGTGTCCATTATCATTCCTGCCCTCTATCCTATCTAACTCTATCCTGCCTGTTTCTATGACTACCACCCTGTAGCCCTGACCTCTGGACCCATTACAGTTTGCATGTCATACATACCAATGATGTCATTTCACACCTTCTTCACACAACACTAACCAACCTACTGTAGACACTAGGAAGGGGAATTATGTTAAAATGCTGTGGCACTCAGCTGATCGCACCACCCGCAATAGAGCTCGTCTGTCCTGCTCATCTCTTGTGATAATGAGATGGCCAACCTGGAGGAGATTAAAAACCTAGAGACCTGGTGCCAGAGACAACAACTTCCTCCTGAACGTTATTAACGATATGTCATCAGTGAGAGCCCTGTGGAGAAAGCGGAC
>JAAGKR010009844.1:0-25036 GCA_011419295.1 Clarias macrocephalus
TATTATTATTCCATTCATCCAGGAACCTCTGTAGTCCAACAAGAGACTGTTTTGGCCAATGGAGACCATGGTACTGTATTTATTCTCAATTTTGCCACCATTGTAGTCTCTCCAGTCAACATTCACACGCTATGGGGAACACCAATTAGCCTAGTCTGCATGTCTTTGGACTGTGGAAGAAAAATGGAGGACCTGAAGGAAACCCACCAAGCACAGGGAGAACAGGCAAACTCCATGCACACAGACCTCGAGGAGGGAACTGAACCAGGACCCTGGAGGTGCAAGGCGACAGCGCCAACCACTAAGTCACTGTGCCGCCTATTATTATTATATTCAATTATATTCACTCGCATCAGTTTGTATACATTAATTTGTCTGTTCAGTCCACACAATGTATTCATGTATGCAAATGTAGATTCGGGATTGCATTTGTTATAGTACTGTAACTTTATGCAGAGGACCATAGTTGTAGGTATGATACATTATCTGTAGACATAGTTGTGTTGTACCTGCAGGAACAGTAATGTAACTGTCCTGACTGTGTAAACATGGAACTGAACTTGTACTATAATCCTGGACATAGTACTACAGCTGTAGATAGTGGTGGTGGGTGGGTAACTTAAACACTGCAATATAAGTTTAAAGGTCTGATGGTTATGTACAGTATATGTGTGAGACTTTTCCACTGAAATTTAACCTGATTGTATAATATTTCAGAATAAAAACCTTTACAATACAGTATATGTGTGTGAATGAACACAGCAAAACAATAACAGTGAGTGTATTCCCACACATGGCAAATATTTTTGCCCTACTCATACTCGATAAACACCACCACTGGAACAGTCATCACTCAATTCACTACTGACCTCTCTGTCAGTTTGGAACAAGCAAACCTCCTCTTGTGATCTCAGGCCTCTTGCATGGGTTCTGAAGCCAACAGAGTGCATGTCAACATGCTTAGATGCTATTATTTGATTTTCAACAACACAATTGTCACACACATTAATCTATCAGAAGTCAGAATAATAAAGATTAATACACAATACTTTCTTGCAGCTCCCTAAACTCAAATGGTGCACATCTCCTGTTGCAGAACTTTTTTCAGAGTTTTTTCATTCTATTTGCACCAGGTCAGCTATAACGCTGATACACTCAAAACTCTGGCCAGAGCAGCAGGGCCCATGGGTGGATCAGGAAAAAACGGTATCAAGCAGGACCTCAGGGATGAGATCTGGTTCCCTGCGCTCCTTTGAAGAGTAGAAAATAGGCAGAAATAGACAAAAGCGACAGGATAAAAACAAACACATCATGGATTCATTTAAAGACCTTTTACAAACTCAGCTGCACAATAGCATAAGCTATATCCAAGCTGTTGTCTGAGCATGTGAAACTGAGTTACTGCTTGGTTTCCCTATCCCATATATCAAATAAAAAGACAGGCCTGATTTAGAAAAGAAAAAAAAAAAAAAACTTACAGGCAGCTCTAGAAACCCAGTTAAAATTATACACCGATAGTGCAGTTACAATTTATACAAATGACCAGACAGAAACTATACCCATTTTATTTACCTACATACCTTGTATATACATTATACACCTTACAACAATAATAATAATAATAATAATAATAATAATAACAATAATAATAATAAATAACAGCTTTAATTGTTGTTTTTAACTCTACATCAGCCATACAGTACATAGTAACCCTAAAGAAGGTTTTATGGCTCTAAAGTAGCATTATTGGGAACCGAAACCTGTATAGGATTTTACTGAGCTGAGTCAAAATGTATTTCAAAATTCTGTACTTTACTTTAAACCCAATCTATATTCTCATGGAATTTCAGTGTTGAAATCTTCAACATTTTATTAATCAATGCATCTTACAAGAATAAGACTAAATAAGACTTTCATGCACAGAAAACATTCTTTGCAGAGCATGCCAGAGCTAACAGTGATAATTCCCTCAGTATAAAAAAGCCAAACCCCAAAATGCTAACCAAGGGCTAAAGACTAAATTCCAAAACCCACAGCTCAAACCAAATATTTTCATATGCTCTGCTAAATGAGACCAACTAATATTAATCAACAGTATAAAATTTACACCATATGAATTCACACCGATTATATCATTCATCACCATATGGATCCTGGTGCATACACAGCGTTTCATCATGGAAGATATTATGCACAACTCCTCAACATGCCACCCATCTATCCATCCTTCCACTTCCTCTCGCTCATCATTCCCTCCCTCTCATTCTTATCTCACAAAAACAAAATTCACAAAGGCTGTCTAAAAGGCAGGGCCCCTGACCACAACAACTGTTGCGTTGTTCCCAACAACACCCGACTTGTAAGGACAAGTCATAAAATAACCAGACTTTAACTACTTATGGCACTGAATCATTCTTATGTGTTAAGGGCCTCTGAGCTATTGGGACTATTATAGGTTGCCTGGCTTAGAAAAAAAAAAGAAAAAAACATATATATCAGCATGTCTGCTTGACACAAAGTTTGAACTAGACAGGAAGTTTTATAAAAGGCTTGACGACACGGAAACTCTTATAAGACTTTTATACACAGCGGTTAAGGTATCTTTGAACACTGTCATTTTGACTGCTACCTCCTGACCCACTGAGTTCAGAATTAGAAACGTTGCTGTAGCTTTACTATTTCAACATATGTTTAAGTATGGTAAGCACTTTTTGTTTTGTTATCACTCTAAGTAAATTGGTGACTCAGCAGGACATTTCTAGGTTATTCACTTGCATGTGGATGAAAAAAAGGGATGGATGGCCTTGTGGTCTTTTTTTTTTGTGAATTATCAAAAATCATGGCCTTCACGGGAAATGCAATTATGAACTGAAACCTTTATGTGAAAGCCATTAATGTGGAACAAGCCAAGTTTTCTTTCACTATACAGTGTTTTTAAATAGTAGTTTCACATAGATACAGTACCTACTGTATCTGCTCATTGCAAAAATAGGAGAAGCTTTTCTGACATTTCTGTCTTGACATACTGTACATAACAAACATAACAGGTTAGTATTGACAGTCCTATTGACATGCACCATGACTGTCACCATCCAGTTTTAAAGTTTAACCAGGTGTAGTAAATGTGATGAAATTGTAAACTCTGACCCTCAAGGAAATAATCCCAATGCAAATACAGAAATTGGAGACCATGGCAAGCCCTAAATTATGAGGCTGAAAATATTAAAGTAGGATAGACATTAAAATTCAGCTTGGTGGTACAGTATGAAGCATTGCCACCTACAGTAACAGCTCTAGTGTTTCTAAGCTCAGACTGAGGGGAGGTGAGGTAAGAGGTGGATTGACCACAGTAAATTACTCCCGTGTGAATGCTAGTATCTGACCAGACCAAGAATTTCTATGTGTTCTGAGGTTCTGAGGCTTTTCATTTGACTGGTATTGGCAGGGTTTTCAGTTCGAAAGTCAGCAGCAAGCCTAAGAACTTACCTTACCATTGGCACGAAACCATGACGGAAGTAAATCATTTATTTTTATTTTTTTATAAGTATGAACTTATAAATCTGTATATTCATAAGGTAGTAACGACTTTGTTTAATGTGAGTAATTATACTGTATTGCTTGAGTAAAAATGTTGATGATTGAAATGCACGACATGCCAACAATCTACAAATCATCATCAAAAAACTTGCAACTTCCTCATCTGCTACACTGAAAGGAAATGACCAATCAAAATGATTGATTAGTTGACAGATGATAACATAAGCGCCCTATCAAACCAGGGCAATGGTGAAACCTGCACCGGACAAGGCGAATATAAGCAGTGAACTTGTGTATGTGTGTATTGTTCCCTGTTCAAATCAGGCTATTCCGAATTACAAATCAGCATTACAGTATTTGTAAATTGTAGATGTAAGAAGCATGAGTCCTGTTGTAGATGTCTAATAATAATAATAATAATAATAATAATAATAATAATAATAGATAGATAGATAGATAGATAGATAGATAGATAGATAGATAGATAGATAGATAGAGATCACACCAAATCCCATCTTAATATTGAAAAGCATGCCAAAAATCCAAAGTGGTGTTACAGTATGTTAGTATTAGTCCACAATGAACCTCCTGTAGATTACAACACTAAACCACAGGCATCTACAGAATCCTGGAACAACAACAGTAACTTTTAAATCTTCATTAACTACTGCTGATTTACTGTCTTTCCCCCCAAAGTGAGCATAAATAATGGGATATTAAAACCTTCTTCACATCCACTGAACGCATGTGGGAATCAGCATGAAACAAAAATACACGTTTAAACACAGCCAACTCTTTCGTATCCATAGCAACCGCGACCCTATCCAAAGAGACTGTCAAAACAGTACGGAACCGAAAAACAGACTAAACCCTATCGCAGCAAAGCCGCTACTCGTTAGTGAGTAGTGTACAAGCACGCTGTTTGGGACAAAGCCTCGTTGTTCTCGGACTGCGCTGTCATATCTACTAGCTTTTATTCAGGCGTTAAATTAGCCTCGCTGGGAGGAAGCGTCGCGCGCGAGACGCACGCATAGCGCAGATTACTCAGACAAGCGGACACAAAGAACGAACGTTCAGGGAGGATGTTCAAGGTTAAAATGAAAACGAACATAAATATATAAACCTTCGATGTGAAATGCTTTAACTATTTAATGAAGCAACAATCTGCTTTTATTCCCACCGACTTCAGTCAGGTTTTCTGAAACAATGTATTAACGTTTGAGCTCGTGCGCCCGTTTGAACTTGAAATTCAGCAATTCCCGTACAGCCACTTTAGAGATAACTTTATCAACAAACAGTGATGGAGGGGGAAAAAAAAACTTCTTTTACCTTTGTGCTTGTCCATGGTTGTAGAGACGGAGATGGACACTCCGGAGCTCTCCGTGTCTCTGGAGCCGAGTACAGAGATCCAAAGTTCTGTGATAAAAGATGAAGGAGAGAGAAACTCGACATAAACACTCACACGCTCACACTCACAAACTCACAGCCTCGATTACGCCAGGACACAGCCTCTCTCTCTCTCTCTCTCTCTCTCTCTCTCTCTTACACACACGCACACTCTCTCAGCCTCTCTCTCTCAGCATCAGTCACAGAGTCACTTCTCCCTCTGCTGCTCTCCCTAATTAAACCCACTCAAAGCAAAACTGTAAACTAGATCTTCAGAAGTGCAATCACAATCAAAGATAAATAGAATAAATAAATAAATGCTGGTGTATTGAGGATTGAGGTCCCCCCCCCCACACACACAAATGTAGGGGATGCCACAACCATAGCCACAGGGCATGATAACTTCCCCAAATGGTGGCTGAGACAACTGACCTGTCAGATTGTTGACTATTTGTGATCATTTTAATATAGTGGTTAACTGAATATGAACTCCATTTCATGTAAAGCTCTGCTCAAAGCTAGTAGTGAAAGTTAATGCATATCTGTTTCCTGCACTGGGTATTGTTATACTGAGCGTTTTATCTAAGGGAAATGGAATTAAGAGGTATTGTTATTTAATCGCTGTGGTTTATTTCTTTTCCACAGATATATCTTTAGATAAGAAAGGAGAAAGCGCATGTTCCCAGACTACATTTTCCCACGGGAGGTGAGTTGTCAGAACCTAAATCTGACTGAGAGACTCATGGGAGCATCCTAGCTGAAGGAAAACATGATAGGAATGTGCTGCTTATATGTCAGGAAGAGTGGGAGCACAGGAGCTATGCATCAAATAATTGCCTAATTGCAAACATGAAGAAGTCTACCAAAGCACAGCTTGCAGCTAGGGTTGTTTCAATAGAAATTTGAGACTTTAAATGATAAATAAATTCATTTTGTTCCCTCAAGTGCTGTCTTCATTATGATTTCAAAAGCCCCTGTACATTCCTTAAACAACTGAGGTCTGTGAGAGATCAGCATGTTTTATTTCTTTCAGACTTCATTCAATTTTCTTAACCCTATTCTGGAAAGGGACAACCACTAAAACGCAATAGTAAAAAAACAAAAAACAAACAAAACAAAAAAACCTAACCGACAGGTAAATTAAAAGCAGATAGTTGTGATATGAGTACAGGCAAACATGCCTTGGCATGAATAGCAGAGTTACATTCTCATCCTGTTATCTTGTGTCTGTTGGTCAGTACTGTGAGAACCAAGCTTTCTTCTTCTGTGAGCTGGGTGAATGAGAGTCACATGCTCTGAGAACTGACCTCTCTGGAAAAGTCTCTTGGGGCATCACAAGGTTTCCATCCCAGCTCCCCCATGTCCAGAACTTTCCTGCAAGATTTGTCAAGAGCTACTGTAGTATTTGATGCATAAAGTGCCTGGATAAGCAGGTTGGTTACTCATAATAAGCTACCATTTTCCTTATTCCCACTCGGTAAACAACATTGTAATGGTTGAAGAGAAGGGTCATCACACGTCGGGCTGCTAAAGATAAGGAATTGATTTACTGGGAGTAGTCAATACTGTGAGGGAAAACTCCTTTGATATCTTCTTTGATCCCCAACATATTCAATAATTACACTGTAGTATTTCAGAATGTCCTCCGACCCAGTTGGACCTTCTTCCTTTACAATCTGTAGAATACAAATGCACCACTGTGTTCATTGTGTAGGTTAAAATTGCTCATAGACTGGAAAACCCCCCAAGTACTGTACTGTGAGTGAGGAAGATGTCACAGCCTCTGGTGTATTCTAAATCTGGGGTCTCAGAATGAAATGTATTGCAACTAAAGGTGAGAAGGTGAGTTTGCTTTAGTTCTTTGCATTGAGTTACTCATCTTACAACAGGGGTAATCCCCTCACGCTGAGTCAGTATGGGAGCGGTCCTAAGGCTCCCACCATCCCATCCTGGTCTACATGCCAGGCCCACCAACCTTGTAGCTTTGACTTTAAACATGTGGACGAAAGGCAGTCATAGAGTTGTATGGGAAGAAGGGGACTGGAATAGAGGGTGGCCTACCACCCTCATGGTCTGTTTTCAGAGAAGAGTCATGGGATTTGTATTGTCCCTGTTCATAAGGCATGAAAGTCATTAAACATGGAAGCAGAAAGCATTGTCTTGTTAGAGATATTAGTGCACACTGTTTCATTTAGACCTCAGTCAGAGGCATCTTAGAGAAATTAAAGAGATTGATACAGAGACAGGAAATGTCTGTCAAATGCTTCAGATTCACTGGTGTATTGCTGTGGGAACGTTGTTTGTGTGTTGTATATTGGCTGGAGTGGGTAGGTGCAGATACTGGCAGATTATCTCGGCTGCTGCTGGTTGGAACACAAAAAGCATTCCACAGCTGTGAGTAAGAGGGCAAGGGTTACGGACTCAGCCCCATCTGAGCACTAAGCCTTTTCATTCAAGAACCTTTCCCATATAAAACACACACACAGAGCTATTTTCTACAGTAGTTTTGTACAAAGAGGTGCTGATGGTATGCCAAGTGTGTCTAAATAAAGAGTGGTGATGGAATGATGACCATCAGAGGTAGTTTTTCAGGAAAGAACTAAAACACTGTATACAAGTAGATGAAAGCATCCTCACTTTTTATGTGTAGGAAGTACTTAAAAGTTGGCATGCTGATTCAAAACTGAATCTCTGAAAATACTTAGGATACTTATGTAATCAATAGTGACAATTTCAATAATAATTGGTTTTCCTTAAAAAAAAAACTTTTCATATCTTTTAAAATTAAAGAAATCTTTGAGTTTGCAAAAAAGGGCACCTGTTCAAACTGTCCTGATCCCTATGGTCCTTGGGAGTTACGCATTATGTCATGAAACAATATTATTTCACCACTCCCTGGTTATAAGAGGAGAGAGCAGGTTCCTTAAAAACCCTGTGTGAGAGAACATCGCTGGAAGTCTGGGCTTGGTGTTTTGCAGCAAAACCTCTCATTAACCCAGCATTTTTGTCCTGTTTCTTTTGCTTGTGTGGTCTAAAATGCAAGACTCAGACACCAACATTAGTGCCTACTGAAACCTGTGGACACCATACATTAGAAATGTCTGCAAGGGAAATTTGGTCATAACTAAAAACAACTAGGGCACAGCGTTGGGTCACCAAATACTGAACAAAGACTGAAAATAATGAATTCTCCTATACAACAAACCAAACCATCCATGATAATGAGCTTCCAGGATGTGTGCATATGTGTGGTTTTTGTACTGGGTGCCCATGTCACAGTCTACAGAGTTCTCAGAATATTTCTTTATTACTGATTTTGGAAAAAGAAAGGGTGGTGTGGTTGACTAAATACACTAATAAATCTCTAGGTGCAACAGCTCTTCCATAGAGTAAATTCATATAAAAACATTGGAATTTACAGCATTTAGGGCCAACCTACATATTTGACACGATTACTATTATTATATAATAGTATTTCAGTTTGATAGTCTTTGTGACAGACCAAATAATTCACCAACAACATAAATATCTGAAGCAGAGTTTTATTACTCAGTTGAGTTTTACATCATTGTCACGATGGGTATCAAAACCAGAATTTTATCACCATAATCTCATAACATTTTTGTTGTGTGATATAAACAAAGGTTTTATTAATTAATTAATTAATTAATTTCCTAGTCCTCCATCTTTACCCCGGCAGATAACACAGGAAACTGCTGGGAATTAACAGTCACCGACAGCCAACAACACTACTGTACGCACATCCAGTGATATGGGAACAACACTGTCTGGCAGCTTTATACGGAATGACAGATATGGCCCTGTTATCAAACCTATTCGTGACACAGATGCTATGGCTAAGGCTCCATCAGTCTCCCAACAACACAGTGGCAGTTTAAAACATTTCAGCTTTATAAAATGTAGTACTATTAAAGGTGTTTCTCTTCGAATGCAACTTTAGTCAAAGTGATATGTTGCTAAAACATATATTGCAGCTTAGATAGAGGTCAAAAGGAGAGGATTGTCAGATTTGAATGATGGAGGGATCAGAAAGAATAAGATTGGGGTTTGGGGTGGGGTGGGGGGGGGGGACACCTCAACTGTTCCTAATGGCACAAGCCTGCCCTCTTGTGGCAAACAAACTCACAACTCCTTTAGGGAGCAGGAAGTTGTTTTTTATTTCCTAGGGTTTCATCAGCATCCCATCTATCCAGTGCAGTATTTTTGTATAGTTGCACATTTTAAACGTGTAAAGGGGCTTAAAAGGGAGCTACCTCAAGAACATCAAACTTAGAAGGGTTTTGATTCTAGCAGATTCATGCTAAGCCAATGCAGTATTATCTTGACGATTGAGAGGAGATTGCATGGTGGACAAAATGGTGCAGCAGATGCCTCTTGATGTTGCCTCAGGTACCTAATATGTTCCAGAAACCTGGATGGTCTGTAAAAATCTTCCCCACCACAGGTGGAGGCCAGGCCTCTCATCTCCTGTCACATACAGTAGCTCTAACTTCCCCCCCATTAACAGACATCAAGGCCCTTGTTAGGGCTACAGCAGCAGGGAACTGCTGGAGCTCCTCCACTTCCATCAGCTTAATAGCCTGTTTAGAGGAAGAACCCTGCAGACAGACTTCAGCCCCCTACCACTTTCCCCCAAAAACAATTACAATCTTGTTTTATGAGAGGAGCAGGAAGGAGAGCAAGGGGGAAGAAAGCTTTGCTCGGAAATTAGGTTTCATGTGAATTAAATGTGAGAGATAATTACTGGTCCTCACTTCTCTGGTCTCTTCTGAGTGGCTAGAACGCAATTCACTTTAAACCTACTCAAATGAAAACTCTGCTTGGGGAAACAAAGTGTGGTTTTGTTGTGAATCAAATATGTAGATCATTTATGTCCATGTGAATCAGACTCTTGGATGCAAACAAAAAAAAAAGAGCAAAAGGGAAAATAAAAGGGAATAAAGAAAAAGCAAATCAGAAAACTACAGCTATAATACATTATTGGAGTGACCGATAAATTAAAACATGCACAATGTCCTGGCTAGAACAGTTTGGCCTTCTTCTTCATATCATTGCGCTTCCACAGAGGGAGTTTGTCAAACTCATGGATCTCCATTCCAAAGACATCAAAGAACACTTCAGGAGCCAGGTGACGCTGGGGAGACAACAACGAACAGGTTAAATGACTGCATTAAGAAAGGAAGGGTGAGGAGAAGGGAAGTAGAGAAAAAACACATATTATTCCCACGCCACCACCTAGAGTGCAGCTTACAGCTTTGCCCTTTAATTACCTCCAGTCTCGTCCTGTCCACGTCCTTTGGGAGCTTAGTACGCCCTCTGTTGGTGACAGTGAGCATTTCATAGGGATACACCTTTACAAAAGGAGGGATTGTCTTGTTATGGAGAATGCAATGCAAGACATTTGCCAAACACAATGAATAGCTGAAAAGCAAAGCTAGACAAATGCACATGCTGAGAACACAACCATTCATTTACACACAGAGATGCAAACAGACAGAATGCTAAACTGCACAGAGATGGGGAGATGCGCTAGAGTCTGGACATGACTTGGTAGGTCACAAGGGAAAGAAAAGGGAAAAAGCAGTCTGTTGTCTGTTGCATAAAAATTTCCGGGAGTTATGTGTGAATGCAAAAAATAAATAAATATCAATGTAAGTGAGAAAAGGACATAAAATGAAAACGGCCAAAATAAGATAAAATGATGTGTAGGCATTTTATTTAAATCATGTCAAAAAAAAAGGAAGTGAATCAATAGTACAATATTAACACTGGATGGAAAACATATCTTTTCTACTAGCGATATTATTCTCTTAACACAAAAAATATGGAACAATGAATGGTAAGATTGTGGGGACTATAGCAGCACCTTTAAAGAAACCAAGAACATGCAGCTCTTAAGCCTCTTCTGCCAGATTTAGGAAAGGTGGGGATTCAATGATCTGGAAAAATGCGTAAAGCTCAAACATAGCAAAGCATATCATTACATCATTTCACAGCACTGGAAGGGCCTAGTCTTCTCCCTTTATCCCGCTGTCTATACACGCTAAGTGTTTGCATATATAAACTAAAATGTATTTTATTTTAATAAATAATCTGAGTGTTAAAGGGGATGGATGTTAACAGGACATGAACGAACACTGTTCAAAATGAGTGGAGAAATGTAAGTCTCACAAAATCAAATCAAACCAAAGCGAACAAAAACATATTGAATACTTGCTTTATGTTCCAACATGTTAGGCATTGACATTCCCCTGTCCATTCTGGTTAGGGGAACCTGGCCATCTTGGATGAGCTACAGAACAGAACACATACATGCAATGTAAAAGAAAAAAGAAACAAAAAAGAGACTTGGACGAAAAAAAAAATGAATCATGAGAAAGACTTGACAACTAAAGTCTAACTTTATCTGATACTATGAAGAGGGACTAAGACCTCAGCTACCCTATCCATGGTAACACCTTTAGTCTAACTATGGGTATGTACAAACTTCTCAGGATGTGCATATGTAATGATGAAACCCCTTGTCCATGCTCTCCCCCTTGCCTGAGCTGTTTGTTACACAGGCACAAGCGTAGCAGGGTGTCGCATGGAGCATGATTCCACATTCTCATGTACATGATGGCTGATGCACATGCTCAGTGCAGCTGATCAGGTTATAGTCTGTGTCATTCACGTACCTTGAAATCTGCAGAATGACAGGGAGAGAGGAAGAGGACAGCCTAGTGTGAGCATGTGTTCGAATTATCCATAGACTACTTTAAACATGATGTGTAAGACAGTTAAATACCTCTCTGTCCTCCACACACATCGCCGTAACTGTTATACTGAGAGAATTCTGTTGACTGTGGATGAAAAGACACACACAGGACATGTAGTAATGCATTTTTGCGTGTAAAGACCTTTTCTCTTTAAGTTACTGAAAAAACTTGTGTGAGCAGCCTGTGTGAGGCTGAAGGCCAACAGCCATGTCTTTAAGCCCATACATACAGGACATGGTTTAAATGGACAGAACTAGCTGGTCATTAAATATTTTTTAACTTACTGTAAGTAAGTTTTTATCTATTTATCTAAAATAGTTATTTAATAGACATATAAAATAGTTCTTTAACTGTAGAATGGTTGTCATGTTAGCTAGCTTTAGCAGTGAAGATTATTAGCATTTAGAAACTTAACATATAAACAAATAAATATCAGAAGTCTTGCTTAAATTAATTTATTTAGGATATCTGGCTAGCAACAACAGTGAAGATAATGAACTTGATGAATAATATTTAAAAATCCACTGATGAGCAGCTAACAAGTGTTAGCAATGGAGAATTTCATTACACAAACATGCTAGCAGACATGCTAGCATTTAAGAAGTGAAGTTTGAGATTTTGTGTTAGCTAGTTGCCCTAGCAGTGAAAACTATTCACTGCTATAAAACTATTAGATAACTCTAATCAGCTCTAAACATCTACTATATATGCATATACATATTGGGATACACATACTGTATGTAGTCTCAAAGACACACAACATTCCCATGGAATTTTCTGGTTGGCCCATTCAAAGCCACACACATCTGCATGCAATAAACCTCATATGAAATCCACAAATTTGAACAAATCTGCCTAAAGAAACCACCTACTATGTCCTGTTCACTTACCCTCAGAAGGCCGTTACGTCCATATCCTGGCAGTGAAGAGGTTTTACACGTGGGAGAGTTGGGATCTGCAGATCAGATTAATCAGTAAGCATGACGGTGCCAGGCCACATGCAGTCTACAGAGCGTGTATATATTGCAGTACCTGCAGTGAAGTTGGAGTACTGAGGATCATACCGCTGCGCTGCCACACTGCGAGCATATCTCTCTCTGTTCATTTCCTTCTCCATCTCCTCCTTAAAAATGAGCTTCCCAAGACCCGACTGGATCTGCAATATTGTAAGAAGCTATTTCAATTTCCGTAATCAGAGAGACGCGAATCCGCTCTGTGCTGTCAAATTTGGCACAACATTTCTAGTCTCTGTAGTTATCTGTGATTGCTTCTTGAATCCTCTAATATTATAATGAATGTTTTGTGCAAGTGGCCCATCACCTTGCTAAGATGGTCTTCATGGAGCTGTCGTCGTTTTAATTGTTCCTCCTCCTCTTCATCTCGCGAGCGACTCCTCATGTCTGAACCTGATTGCACAATGAATATAAATCACAAGAGAATTAGTGTACACAATACAGTATTCATTATTGTTTGATGAAAGCACTTAAGCACATCATTATAAAAAAAAAAAAAGGAAATTAATAATAACAGTGTAATGATTACGAGTGAGGAATGGTGTCTGGATTGATGATGTGGACAATGTAATTAATTTAAGATAATCAAAAATACTTAAAAAAAAAAAGTAAGGATGCTATGCCACTCAATTCTATACACACAAACTACTGCTTCTGCAACGGATGGGTCACATTGACAACACACAGTATTCACATTGCCAAAATCATTCTTTTGCCTTTGACTCTGCTTTCACATGTTTCTCAGTAGGCTAGTCTTCCTGGATGAGCTAGGGCAAGGAGCCTACCTAGGGCTGCATGGGAGGGAGGACAGGGCCAGTAGTCAGTCTCAATCTTTGCTTTTTCATCCACCCGGGGTGCTTGCGCAGCAGGAAACTTGGAAGATTTGATGATGTCACCAGCAACCTTGCTTTGGGCTGCGAGGGCAGCTGAATCTGGATTGGTATTTTGGGGAACTTGACTATCATTGGTTGATTAACAAAAGCTCAAAGCAGATACAGTGCTGGCCAATTCAGTCAAAGCAGGACATTACATTGTTTCTGATTGTATTTATATTCACTGGGAACAATGTACTTGACAGACTGTACTTGTACCTGTCAATGTCTGACAGTACTTCGTTTTTACATTACATCCAAAAAAGGTTTTAAAGAATGTCACATGCTTTGATATGTTCATAGCCAGCACTATAGTTTAAACAGCTGTCTTTAGAGCATTTTGGGACGATTATTTAATAAAGCAATGCAAAGATGTAAGCTCCCAAATTGTATTAGTGATTCCTGTGAAAATGCATTTCATAACCTCATGCAACCAAAGGCAAAAGTGTTTTACAGGGAACAGGCAGAAGAAAAGTAGTCATTTTAAAGCGAGTTGGCAACGAGGAAAGAAAATAGCGTAGCAGAGACAGCTGTCAGAGAGTCCGAATTGAGCTGAGCTGAAAAGTACTTACATGTGAACATGGAATATGTAGTCACAATAGGTTAATGGCATGATGGTGTGAACACACACATGAACAAACATAAATATACAACATTTGGTCAGAGAATGCACATTAATACAAAACACAAGCACTCTTACAGACACCTAATACTCAAATCATATAAACATCTGTCTCACTGTACTTACCTTATTTATATCAAGCAATAAAACATTCTTCATGTGACTCATAATGAGAAACAAATGCTTAATAGCCAATGCACATTTAAACCCATCAAAGTACTGTACATGCAGAGAAGCTGAGGTGTGTTAATAATGATTAAATGATCAATTAAAAACAAAATAACCATACCATGTTGTTTGTAGATCGGAGGTTTTCTGTACATGTTCATGCCTTGATCTGGAATAATAAGTAAAGACAAAAATATTAGAAATCTCAGATATTAATCCTCTTGAAGAACATAGATGATGGTACATTCAAGAAGCGAAACGGGACATAACAACATAACAATAACATAAACATCAAACAATAATTTAGACTGAAAGAGAGGATGCGGAAATCACACACAAACAGACACACACACAAACACACACATACAAGCTGCCTTGTCAATTCTCCTGCTCCTACCTGGGACGTGAAAATGTTTAGGGGTCAGACAGAGGGTCGGGGTGGCCGAGCGAGAGGACAAGGGAGAACTCCGACCACTCGACGGCTCAGTGCCTCCAAAAAAGAGATAAGAAGAAGTGCAAAGAAACAAGCGTGAAAGCAAGAGGGGAAGAAGAAAAGAATAAATTCCTGCTTATGTAAATATGGACAAAAGAAAGTGGACTTAAGTAGATAAGCAAAGTGTGATGGATGAATCAAGTGTGTCTTCTCTGTACAAGAAAACAGAGCTGAAAGACATAGCTAGGACACCAGAGACACGGCATGCAAACTCCCATCGATGACGACCACTTCAGCATCCAGAATGAAAAACAAAAACAAATGCAACACTCAAGACGCCATCAAATTTAAGCATGACAAACATCCAGGAGTATCAATTTGAAACCTAATTACCTCTAGTGACACCGTTACACTGCGTGTCAATAGGAAAATTAATAGCATAAGCATGCAGAATAAAATTTTAGTGGAGGGATATCATGTGGAATACTACTGTATGATGCTAAATAAGATGAGTAGACGAGACAGAGAGAGAAACAGTCATAGATGATATATACGGGACATGCCTCACAATGGCCTCAGACAAAAGAAAAGCACCACACAATGAAAGTAACAGCCACAAAGCCAAGACATACCTATGCAGAAAGAATCTGTAGGGAGGACAGAGGCACAGATGCATTATACAGTATACAGGAATGTGCGATTAACCGGCCGTGCTCAGTCTGCATGAAGCTCGGGAGCAATGGCCGTCCGAATGCAGCTTTCAACCTAACTCTATCAGAAAGTACTCGTGCCATGCTGATGGTACAAATTCTGACACCCTTGCTGCGATATACAGTGCACAAAGCAACAACCCAAATATGATCTCCATGAAATGATTCCAAAGCTCCATCTTTAGTACTACTGGAGAAGACAGAGGAGCCTCTGAATATTTCGGCAAAGATTGCACAGGGTTTAGGCGCATTTCCACCAATCTGTATTTCTAAGGAAGATGTTCTGATTGGTCAAATCAAGTTTCAGAAAATAGCAGGCAATCTCAGACAAATGAAAAGGCAAAGGCAACACTGTTAAAGCTGTGCTGACCACATGGATGATCAGCACCGTCATAGTAAGATATCAAATAGAAAAAATTGGCTCTAGATTCAAATTAATTAAAAGTTTGTAATTATATAAGTAATCAACAAATCAAAAAATTTTTTAACTCCTCCATATTTAGTGTGCTTTTGCAGAGTGCTGAAATCTTGCATCACTTCTGTTAATGCTTGGGGTTCCTGGAGTCTGGTGGAAACATAAACAAGGAACTTATTCCGGGACAGTGTATAACTCCATACCAGCTTGGGGAGCCTTGGTGGAAACACGCCTACCGGCACTACCACTGGGATGTAATGTTTTCACTCCAGTGAGGGAAGACGTACAGGTTCTTACCTTTGTTATGGGGAAGGAAGTGATGTCGGAAAGGGGAAGTAGGACGGTTGTCACTGTTGCTAGAGCGCAAAGAGGAGCAAAACTTCAGCATTCCTGCTAAGCGCACTCAGACAAAGATGAGGATGGAGGAAAAGGGTGTGGGAAGAGAGGCGGGAGAAAAGAGGCAAGGAATGGCAAAATGAGCAAAGAAGGAAAAAGGAGAAGGAAAGTGAAAAAGGGGAAAGGCCCACAGCAATGCCACAAATACTCTCTCTTTCTCTCTCTCACAAACACACTCAAACAAACACACACACTACTTCCATGTTTAAGAGTGACTGCTCCTGTGTACAGTATAACCTAAAGGAAGTAAATGCAGAAGTGAAAGAGATGATCCTCACTCTCACCGGGTCTGTGGAAGTGCTGCGGTGTCTTCGACAGCGTCGGTGTGTAGTTATGTCGGCTGTACATCGGGGAGCCGATGGAGCCCTGGCTGGTGGATCGTTGCATTATGCGTTCTCGAATGTCATAACAGCCCTAACGCACAGCAAACAGACGCATCATTATTTAACATGTCACTCTTTACCAATCCTGCTGATGCTGTGGGCAGAAGCATTACCAGCACTATAACTTTTACTGTTTGATGTTGTGCAACCTCATCAAGTTGCACAACATCATATTGCGCAACTAGATTAGTAAAACAACTAGAACAACAATAACTGCAGTAATCTCAATATCTACACTACTGTACCAGTCATAAGTTTGGACACAGCTTCTAATTCCATGGGTTTTCCTGATTTTCATTTCTGTCTGCATTGTAAAGCATCCAAGAATATGCAATAACCTCCTATGAATGGATGATATGGAGACGTGAGGTGCTGGTTGTTAATTCTGAGGCTGCTAACTAAATGAACTTCTCCTCTGCAGCAGAGGTCAATTTAGTTTTGCTTTCCTGGGAAGGTCTTCATGAGAGCCAGTTTCATCATGGTGCTTGAGGGGTTTTGCAAATGCACTTGACGATACTGTTCTTGCCAGAACTATTCCAGAACAGCTGACCTTCATATGTTAAAATAACAACTAATAATTAAACGTGTCAATTTTTTAATAATTATTAATTCTATACTGTATATATATAACATTTAATTAACTAATGCCATATGTGTTATTTCACAGTTTTAAAAAAAATCCAAGATTATTCTAGAATGTAGAAAATAAAACCAAACTTGAGTCCAAACTTTTCACTGGTACCGTATCTAGGTTTTAGTATGGAGCAAATGCTAACCTCAGCAGACGGGGTAGGTGACAGTGTTCTTGGTGACTGGAAAAAAAAAAAAAAAACAGGGAGAAAAGCTGTGTATAAATTTACTTAACGGAGTTCTTTAGACAGAGTAGAAGTGATAGATGAAGTAAAGTAAGTCTAAAATGTAAGAAGTAACTTGAAGCAGATTTAAGCAGATTTAGCAACGCTGTAAAATGTTAATACTGATTAAAACTAGTACATCATGTGAATATTTAAATATTTTTTTAGGCCATGATAGCAATAATGAGACACAGTCTGCAATGATTTCTTTTTTTTATGGGTGTAATGAAGCAAAACGATAAACCCAAGACAAACGAACTACAGAACACATGCTGACACACACAGGTGCCTCGAACACTTATACAACAGATGGGAGAAGCTGTTTCATTACAGGACGTCTTCAGAAAATATGTGCAGAATTAAACTGTGCTTGCGCAAATAAAATCGTGCTAGATAGATTCGAGATTCAGCACTCCTGGTCAACTTACGGTCTCAGCTGACATGGGGGAAGGGTCTTGTGTCATGGTCTAAGAAAATGGATATAAAGTGGATATACAGTAGAGTCCTGTTACATTGTGGTCATATGATTTTGACTGAAAAACATCAAAATAAATATTTCTATTGCAATGCATTATTGCTTGACGTTATTAAGTTGTATTAATATTTAATTATTACTTTTTCAGACTAATACCATTACTAGCTTAGCTACAGTATATTAGTTTGGTTAGAGTTTGCTAGACTTTGCTTGGTAACCATATTAGTGCTTTATAGTAAGGTTTATTGGCTACATGTATAAATGTATAATAACCCAGGAACTTGTTTGGTTGTGTTAGAAATGTTGCTTTAGGATTAAAGTGTCACTGGGCATGCATTGCTGTAATCCTGCTGACACTCACTTTGATATGGCCTCTGATGGGGGATTGGTCACCTGTAGTACTCTGGAACTGCAGGAAGGAAGCAAAGCCTACAGTTACAGCATGAGACTGCTTTGAACCTGACGTATAGTATCTACTCGTACTGTATAACACTCCAGACATGAGAAATGGCATGTTTGGTGTGTATACATTTACAGGCTACTTCATTTCTAATCAGCCAATCACATTGCTATTAGACATGTAGACATGTCCAGAAGTCAAGATGATTTTCTGAAGTTCAAATCAAGCATCATTATGGAGAACGCAGGTGACTTTGAATGTGGCATAGTTGTTGGTGCCAAACAGGCAGGTCTGAGTATTTCCAACACTGTTGATCTACAGGGATTTTCATGCACAACCATTTCTAGAGTTTATAGAAAATTATATGAAAAATGAGAAAATATCCAATGAGCAGTGGAGGATACAGTATGTTCTTGGCACACTGTGGGCTCCTGAGTGTCAGTTTAACATTGTCTAAAAGCTACTTGAGTACTGTTACTGACCATGTCCATCTTTTTATGACCACACCATGCCACAAAGCTAAAATCATCTCGAACTGGTTTCTTTAACATGACAATGAGTTTAACGGCCTCTTCAGTCACCAGATTTCACTCCAACAGAGCGCTTTTGGGATGTGGTGGAATGGGAGGTTCGCATCATGGATGTGCAGCCTACAAATCTGCAGCAACTGCATGATGCTGTGCTGTCAATATGGACCAAAATCTCTAGGGAATGTTTTGCATTAGTTTCTTGAATCAATGCCATGAAGAATTCCGGTCAGAAGTAGCCCAGGTTCAAAACCCCATGACCACCAAGTTACCACTGCCACAAGATATTTAATGAGATTAAATGTAAGTTGTACTGGATAAGGGTGTCTGCCAAATGCCTAAATTTAAAATGCAAGAATTAAGATGGAAGAAGGACCTTGCCCATTACTATTCAGGTGTACCTAATAAAGTGCCCTGTGAGTGTAGATGTCAGGTCTTGTTCTTTATTACATCACATGAGCACAGGGTTTATGATGAGGCCAGACGAGCAACTAATAGATCAAGACAGTATGAGCTTTTATATAACAATAAAATCCTGAAAAAGGCCAGAAGAGGGCACTGTAGCACAGAATACAGTTACAGCCCCGGCAGCTCTACAGTAGGTACAACCTGATGATGTCTAATATGAAAGCAGATTTTTATATATATATGGAATGACTAAATGATGTTTAATACATGTGGGATACATGATATTAAACAGCCTTTGTAACAGAAAGACATGAATTCACACATTACCACACACACACACACACACACATAACCACACACACATATCATTTCCAGGGTAGAAGGGTAAGGATTACGGTCTGGGTGGTGCTAGGTATATGGGTTGGAATTCTGACCTTGATTGTCCCAGGTCCTATAATGGGACCAATGAAGCGAAACACATTCACCTAGATGCTGCAGGCTATTTATGGGTGCTATAACCATGGTATATCATTTACACTGTCATACTGTAGAACCATTTAAAAAATTAGCACGTTTATGTAAATACTATTAAGTATTGAGGAGGAATGTATCCTGAGATTATTAATGCTACAAGCCATTTAAATGGTTTACCAACTTATGCAGAAAAGATTCGAGCGTTAACAGTTTCTCATCAATTATTAATCGCTCCATGTAATTTACTGTACATAATAAACAAAAAAGCCATTTTTGCCTTTGACATGATCTGATTTTAGCAGCTATCCTTAGTCCAAGAGCCTTAGTTCATTGTTCTAATTAGATCTAATGCCTGTATTCTCGTGCTCGAGCTGCAGTTAACTCAAGGATTTTCTAAACTTCTGTTTATAATTATCCCCCTAGAATATCCATGTACGCAGCAGTTGGAGCACTGCGTGATTAGGTGATGGTAGCTCTGTGTTACCTCTCCAGGGCTGTGTCTGCCCTGTCTCTCCAGGGTAGAGGAGGTGGATTGCAGAGACTCGTAGGATATCATGTCTGGACGCTCTATGTCATAAATGGCCTTGACTCGGGGGATGGCTGCTAGGTCCTTGTAATCAATGATCTCATTGTCTACTTTTGCCTAGAGGGAGGAGAGGCGAGACACAGAAGGAAGGGAATCACGCAGAGGGAGAGACAAAGGGAAAGGAAGGAAGGTCATACTAGGGGTCAAACTGTTCCACATCACAGATAAACATAGTCATAGAACGTCACAAGGGTCACCACAAAAAAAAAAAGAAAAAAAAAAGACACCGCATACAGGGCTTCATATACGGGTCGGGTTCATTGCAGCTGTGCTTCCTCTATTATAATGACGCTCTTGTAAACAGTATTTATATTGATTCTCTGTGTATGCATGTATATTTACTATAAACAGAAGGGAAAAGATTGAGATGCTCAATGCAAATGTAATGTAACCATTTAGAAGGCAAGGAAAACAGCAAGAGATCATTCTGTGCAGTCTCATGCAGCCATAGACTCGATCTGAGAGAAAATGGGGTTTTGTTTCAGGAAGCGATATGGGGCGCTGGTGAGGATGACTCACATAGATGGTGTGACCAGGAGAGCCAGGGATACTGGAACCCGGCCGAGAACAGATACTCTCCGACGAAGACCTTGTGGGCTGCAGATGAACGAGACTTTGGTTAGTGATCAGCCAAGCACAAACATGCACGCACACAGACACGCAAACAGCTCACACGTACTGTAAGCTCGAATGACAGGAACGGTGCACAAGATTACTACAGCAGCATTAACGGCTTTCCATCCCAGCTTCCGATATACAGTACAGTAGAAACATCCACAAGCTGCCAAGCTGCGAACAGGCCATGCGGCACAGGGCCTCCAGCTACGGCTCTTTGTGAAAATTTCAGCAAAGCTGCTAAAAGCAGAATGATGCGGTTTGGAAACGGATGCACGGCCGTTCATTCACTCTGTCTGCGTGCTCATGTCTGAGTCAGGTCTCGGCAGTGAGTCTGAGTCTCACTCAGATCGCAGATCTGGACCAGAGGGCAACAGACACATGCCCGCAGTGGTGAAAAGTGCAATGACGCAAACATGAGGTGAAGTCACAGGCTGGCTGCATGTGGGTTTACTGCCCTCAAGCTACTGGGTACATAGAGCGTGTGCCACTCTACTGCCAGTAGCAGAATACAGTACCTGCCTTTCTGATTGGTGCAGCGAAGTTACTGAGGGAGGGAGGAGCTGTGGAGGGAGGAAGAGGCGTCACAGGAAATCGCACACTCCGACACATGTCTCTGTGATTCGCTCACAGACTGTTTACTTCAGTGGTTCCCAAAAACAGGGCCCCCAGGGGTCTGTCAGGTTTAACCAGTGGGCTTGAATCTATCAGGTTTAACCAGTTGGCTTGGATATCATTATACTGGTATAACAGTGGTGAAAAATCATAAATCAGTAATATTTCATTTATGATTAAGGTTTTAGTTATTAGCCTTGAATTGGTCTCATGAACTGAGTTGAATCCAAAACTCTATTACTACTAGAACACTGATGGTTCAACTATTAATAATCTCAAGTTAGACCTAAAATGTTCAGGAATATAAAACCAAACGAAAAAAAAAAAAAAGAAAATATAATTGAATGGAATTTAAATAGGTCCCTGGGTGCAACAAGTTTGAGAACCACTGGTTTATATGATGGACAACATGACAGTGAAGCCAAAAATATCTCTGTTCCCCACTTGAGGCCGACTGCAATGCATTCATAAGCTCAAAATTATTCGTATAGGTGAATGGCGCGATCGTCACACAAACACGTGTCAGTTCTTGCCTTTACATTATTATAAATGTATTTTATCAGTCATGAGAGCAGGTTACTCTCTGGGTAGAGTATTGCGTCTTGTCCCCATGTCAGCCTGGGTTTCCCTCTTTCTCAACTGTACTGTAAGTTGCTCTGGATAAAAGCATCAGCCGAATGAGTGATATGTTCACTGATTTCCTCTGATCTCCCAAAAGCATGCCTGAAGAATCAGAAGCAGAATAAGGTGATTACTGAAAATAAATAAATTAATTAATTTCATGAAAAAGAAAATGAAGTGGACCATAATTATCAGGGAGTGACTGATGAAGTGACACTGATTTGACATTTGTCCTGCACCATGGGATTGCACTTCCCATCATTTTAAGCTTTAAGCCTCATGTGTCATCTAATACTAAATGTCATTGTGTATGAAGCATCAGTCTCTGCATTCTCACTTCATACCGTAGCCTTAATGCATTGTTTGCTTAAACTGCTGTATCAGTGTAAAATAACATAAATTTTCAGTCATGACTGCTGATAACTACTATAGTTACATTTCTACATGTTTTAAAGCATAATGGACCAATTATATTTAATAATATGTCAGGAAT
The DNA here is from genome assembly GCA_011419295.1 of Clarias macrocephalus. Taxonomy (NCBI): domain Eukaryota; kingdom Metazoa; phylum Chordata; class Actinopteri; order Siluriformes; family Clariidae; genus Clarias; species Clarias macrocephalus. The sequence continues at coordinate 22,783 of JAAGKR010009844.1, forward strand.
CAGTAGAATACAACAGCTGACTTCAGGTCCTTTCTGTGCAATCTTTGGTCTTATTCTTTTCAACCACATTTTCCTTCCAATTTTAGTCATCGCTACTTGGGAGACAACAACAGCTCACAATCTCGGGTTCTAAATCCAGTTTCCATTCGGCGAATTTTGGGCCTCATAAGGGCACCAGAGAATCAGCAAAGCCATGTTGTCCATCAGTCAACAGATCTGCCTGAGCATGCACCCGACCCGTCCTAGTCACCATGCGCTCGCAGAGCTGCTGCAATCCACCTTCTTTCACATACAGTACTGTATCACAGACATGTTTTGTCTCCTCAGCTCAGTTTCTCGTTCATGCCACTTATTCAGAAAGACAGATGTGCTGGTTATTTACTGAATGGAAGGATTCACTAATGTCCTGCTCCTGTTCTTATGAGGCAATTCAGCACAAGACAGCAAGCTACGTGACGCTCTGGGCTTGCATTGTCTGGAGGAGGCACAGTGTGAATCTGAGGTGTTGCCCTCTCTGTTCTGCAAATGCACCATGAACCTCGCTGTCCTAATAGAGACAGAATACGTCCTGGCTTGCAGGTGAAGCAAGGCTGAAAGTGGTGCAGGACAGAGGGGGAGACAGGAGACTGCAAACCTCCGTCCTGCGCAGGAGACGCACGCCTCGAGCAGAGCCACCCCGGCCCTTCGTCTTACACTGAGACTCACACTTAGACAGGGGCAAAAAGATATCAAAAGGACGTGACTTTCTGCCCGGTCGCTGTGGTGCTCCCTACAGAGGAGAACCAGAACAGAGAGGACAAGCTGACACATACTGACACACACACACACACACACATATCACCTGGTCCTGAGAAGCACACTCATCAACTCAGACTCAGACACAAACATTAGGACAGACACCGCACAAAGTTTGAAGACAATTTGTAGAGACAGGGGAAAGGTGTTACACTGTGTCACCTGTCGCTGGACTGAGGATTCACATAAAAGAAAGCTGAGTGAAAGACAGCGAGGACAACAGGGTGTGTGACGCGTGTGTGGATAGATAGACAACTCAGGGAGCTAACACTCACTCTGTACTTCTCTTCTACTTTGATGTTGCTCTTACAGTCTGGATGCCACACTGTAGAGCCTGGTTTGAGAAAAAAAAAGAAAGAAGTTGTCATTTCAAATTGTACAGAGTGGTACCCTGTACAACAGTAGCTGACTGTCACAGTTTGCATATTCAATTTAATTATTATCTCTAGTGTTCTTTAGATTTACTTTTATAAAAACACATATGTATCATTTAGTCAGGTTTTAAAGAATTACTATTTTACAATACATGACAAAAGCAGTCAAAGTGTATGTTTAACATATTGAACCTTTTTTAAAATAATATATAACAAATAAAAAATATATATATTATTATATATTTTTCTAAATAAATGCACACAGACACCGTTTTTCACCCAAATGCCACCGGGGGTGTAAACTTTTGCCTACAAATGAATACAATGTATTTACTTGAAATATTTCTTTTTCATATCCCTGCTCATTTTGTTGATGATTTATATAGAAATCCTGTTTTTCATAATCTGTATTCACTCGTGACTTTTCCCCCACTTCTAAACATCTGATTTTAATCACATCACCACACACCCTCAGGCGGGGAGAAATAACCAATTAACTCATGATATTATGTCATGTTTTATCTTCCCTCTCCCTTCCCCTCACTCCGGGAGTAAAAAAAAAAAAACATGTAAAGAAACATCTTGAATACATAAGCAGTTTGTAAGTCAGGTGCAATCCTGTTACATTATCAGCTGTTTTGCCCACCTTGCAGGTACATTTCCTCCCCCTCTGTGAACATCTGGTTGCACCGGCTGCATCTTGCACAGCTGGGGTGGTAGTGTTTATCGCCTGCCTGCGGAGTCAGGGAGGCAAAAATCAGTGCGGGTCATCAGATACTGAATATGCGCAGACAAATCTCTCAGGGGTGAATGTTAATAAGGGATAAAGTGATGAATCTTTAATAAAGCTTACATGTAATATAAAGGCTTGTGAAAAGCAGATGTGCTCTCTCTGAGTTCTCTGTGTGTGTTTTCTACATGTTTAATAGTGATTGTTACACATAAACTTACTTTTGATTTTATTCCTCGGATACAATTCTGCTCTGTAAAGACAGTGTCTTTGTAAACTGGCTTTGTTTTTTACACTTTATTATGATTGTGCTATATAGTCTCATATTTCAAACATTTACTGACAATTAACCAAC
>JAAGKR010009845.1:0-11577 GCA_011419295.1 Clarias macrocephalus
AGAGAGAGAGAGAGAGGGAGAGAGAGAGAGAGAGAGACAGAGAAAGAGACAGAGAGAGAGAGAGAGAGAGAGAGAGAGAGAGAGAGAGAGAGAGAGAGAGAGAGGGAGAGAGAGAGACGGAGAGAGAGAGAGAGAGAGAGAGAGAGAGGGAGAGAAATTATTATGTCACCCTTATTGGACATATTTTTTAGATTTTACTGTGTAGTAGCATTTGGGAACAGAAGTGTATTTCTTGTTACTATGACAACGATCTGTAGAAACCTACAACACTACATTACAAAACAGGATGTACTAGAGAACCGACAACACTGTTGCACATGCCAAGAGAAATTAATTGGCTGCATCATTTGCAAATTTTGTATGTGTGCACGTCCTGTGGATACACAGATATTTAAAGTACAAAAGTACTGTGCAAAAGTATTGAGCCCCCATACTTTCTGCGACAGGCTGCAAAGTGCCTAAAGATAATTGTTATAATTGATCTTATAATAATTGTTATAACTGATAATAACTTGTTGTTTCTCAGCAGCGACCTCATTTCCCTTCTCGTCTGTTTCAACAGCTCAGCATCCAGCATCACCAGTATACAGTACTAACCACCGGCCTGATCATCGGTCATCCTCTGCACCTGTTCGTGCAATACGTTTTTTTTTTGTGCTTGAATGATTCATACTGTAGGTCACTGTGTGGCTTAACAAAAACAAAAACAAACATTCCTCTCAGGTACGGGGACTGGACTGAAAAAACGAGACACAAAACTGTTCCTTAAGACTACTTAAGATATGAATAAATATGAATAAATAATAGGGGATCAATACTTTGAAGCACAGCACTGTATGTGTATATATATATTATTAATAGTTTTGCTTTAAAATGCAATTATACCTAAAAATTTTATTATATATTGTAATGAAAAAAGCCATAAAAAACAAATTGCAGAGGACATTTGCGGTTTCGGAGAATTTGCGAGGGTTTCCGGCGAACAATTCTCAGTTATGTTCTGAGGAAAAATCCGCAAACCGCTGAACCCGCAAACTCTGATCTAACTGGGATCGACTGTATCGTGAATTACGCATGAACTTGGTTAAAATTAGGAAAATTCTACAGTATGTGTAGCTTTTGTGTATGACGGGAAAAAAAACATAATAAAGGAAAAGTTATGCTTTTGTCATTTAAACAAAATACAACAGAATCACCGTCCACCTGTAAAGATGACTATCGCTATTGATGAGTAATTATTAATCAATAAATTGCCATTAGAACATGACTGATTAAAAGGTTTGCTTTGCATATAGTGTTAACCTTGACACTGATGAGCGAATCAATGCTCTGTTCACAACAAAGTATTTTAAATTAGAAACAAAAAACAAACATGTGGGTCTGGTTATCAATATTCATTCATATTTATATTCGGTTATTGATTGGTAACGTGTTCCACTATGAGTAATGATAAATGTGCAACGACGTACTAAAGTTTGCACCCCAACTGCGGATCATTTTAAAGGCACTTCACACTGCAAACTTTCGCTAATTTGTATTTATTATTGAAAACAATGATGATAAAAATATTTTTCAAAAAAAAATAATAAATAAATACAAAGAAAATCTGAATGTCATTTATGAGAGTGATTGAATGGAGCGCTGTTTTTTTGTTGTTTTTTTTACCCAATAATGAGTAATCTGTGCGGAGGATGTCGAGTCCTGGTGATTCAGTATCACGAGGTGTCACATGGTAATTATTCATTCTCATTAGTAATGACCGTGTACTACATACCGATAAGCACAGAACATGGAGTTTAGTGTGTGATTTGAGACACAGCCAAGTGTGTGTCCAGTACGCAACCCGGATAGATTTACTGTCCGCACCTTCAGACAAAATTTACCGTCACGTGTTTTCTAGCCAAGCGCCCTTCTCTACTTCCTGATAAACATGTTCTGATAGCGAGCGCTTGTACTTCCTGATTTTCCTACCATGTGACTCTCTGGTTCATCAGACATTGCTGGAGAGTGTCGGCCAGGCGCTGGTGCACCAGGCAGTACCGGATGAAGGCTCGGCCTTTTCCCAGAGACGTCTTCAGCTGCGGCGCATGAGAACATAAAACATAAATAAGACATAATATGGATACGAAGCTTTTTAATCCTCAACGCGCATAAAATCAGAAATGTAGTTTTATGTTGCACAAACCCAAATTGGAACAGTAGTTTCCATAAAATGGCAGGTTTTGTCCGGACCTAACCGCGTACTCACTGTGTCACCTCACGGCGCGGCAGATGGCAAGACCGCGCAAAGTGGCCAACATACGGGCAGCAGATGTCATGTCACAGCTGACGAACGACACGCGCTTCTACTGGGACTTTAAATTCCTCTTTAATGGTATTCAAAGGTGACTTGTTGAAATTTGTGTCTCAAATAAACTCAAAAAATAAATACAAAATCTGCTTAAACTTTTAACAGGAACAAACTCATGGAGGACTTTTAAAACAAAAAATTGCAGATTTACACTATATTGCCAAAAGTATTCGCTCGTCCGCCTTCACATGCATATGAACTTGAGGAAGATCCGATTCTTAATCCAGGACTGAGTCTTAAGGGTTAATCTTCCTGGGGTTTTAAAGGCGAGCCGAAAGCATGTTTCCCTGCAGAGGATGGTGTGCGGCCACCGGTACGTCCTTCTTATTTGTTTTGTTTTGTTTTTTATAGCAGGTGGCATATACCCACCCGACAGCCCACCCGAGTCCAGAAAGAACGAAAAAAACTGAAAAAAGGCCTGGGTTTAACTCTGACTGTTACAAAGTGCTCGCACTGGAGACTTCCTTATAGAAGTGATAAAGTTCTACTTTTGGAGACTCCACCCACACCGATGTTTAAAATCTGTTTCGTTTTTTTTATTTTTTTTTTATTAATCACTTTAAGAAAGATTCCTAAGCTACATAATCACCTCTGAGATTGATTTGACGACGCGGATGCCGTCGTTAGTCCCTTTGTTTTTGGCCAAGCAATCGCAGAAATAGTCCCAGTAGTCTTTCCTACTTCCCAGGAAAGTGGCTTTCTCCTTCTGGTCAAACTGGGAAAGAGAAAAAAAAAAAAAAGTTAGTTAGTTCACATGAAGATGAATAAAACTGAAACAGATTAAATATGGAGGTTTAATAAGATTCACTGCTAAGGAAAAAAACGTACTTGCAGTAAGTACTCCAGTTTGGAGGAGAACTTATGGAGACTGGGGCTGTCGTCTGTGATGGGTTCTCCGCGCTCCGCATGCTCCCTGGTCAACTCCGCAACCGCGTCTGCACGGGAAAATGATCCGAGATGCATCGTCCGGTGCAAAATGAGTTATTAATGTGTGCACAAAGGCACAACACATCGCTATGGCTGTCTCATCATATATAACGCGTGTGTGTGAGTGTAAATTACGTGATTGGATACCTTGCAGATCTCGGATTATCCTTTGGAGCTGATTTTCACCGACTGTCACAGACGCCATGGTGAAGCAGCAGGAAAGCGAAGGCGGCTCAGAGGTTCATCGTGAAGCGCGATCGATCAGGGCAGCCTACGATAAAATGGGAAGCAGACAGAGCAATCAGGGAAAACGTACTTACTGTATGTATACTTTAATGAAAATAAGTAAGTCAAATCAAATTTCTTTGGTGACATGACATAACAACAATCCACAGTGAATACTGAATATACACCCTGATCAGAAATAACATTATGACCACTGAGAGGTTGACGTGAATATCATTGATGATCTCGTTACAAGCCACCAAGGGAACATTTTGTCCCTGAAGTTGATGTCTTGGAAAAAGAAAAAAATAAGCAAGTGTAAGGGCCAGACTGTGATGTCTACAGTAGATGACTGGGTTCCCAAGGAAAACTGAACCTGTGACCCTGTGACAGGGTTATAGACGGCCAAAGCTTTTTGTTTGGACCGAAGGTTGGCCGCTGTCGTCCCATCCAACAGAAGGGCTCCTACGGCTCAAATTCCTGGAAAGCTGAATGCTGGTTCTGACAGAAAGGTGTCCTAACACACAGTTTGTAAATGCAGACCAGTCAGGGTGCCCGGGGGGAAGAGATGGCACCAGGATGAAACTATCCAGCAACTTGTGCATGATGATCGTCAGAGAACAACCCACAACACGCGTCATTGTCGTACGGAGCAGTCCAGACGATCCTGACATGTCATTTGAACATGCGCCGCGTTGCTGCTGAGCTCGTCCCCAGGATCCGAAGGAACATTGTGTCAAAGTCTGCCTAGAACTCTGTCAGCGTCTCACAGATGGTCATCACCACTGATGAAGCCTGGGTGTACGGGGATGATCCCGAGACGGAGCAACAGTCTGCACAGTGGAAGAGCCCATCGTCTCCATGACCGGAAAAAAAGGCGAGGCAGATCCACAAGCTCGACCAAGCGCATGCATCATCATCATCATCATCATCATCTTTTTCGACATTCGCCGCATTGTGCATCGAGAATTCAGCGCCAGGGGTCAGAGCGTCAATAGCGAATTCTACTGCCAGGTTTTAAGAGTCTGAGTCTGAGAGGGGACATATGGCGTAAAAACAGAGCTACAACATTTACACCGAGCTTGTAAACAAAGGATCAGGAAAAAAATAAAAAATTAACTTAAGGATGCAACCAAGGCTTAAAGAATGATCCGACCCATTGTAGGCGTGTTCAAAAAGTCAAAATATTTTGTCGATTATTATTAATCATAATGAATATTCTTACATATTCAAAACTTACAACAGCTTAATTTAATAGCTTTATATGCATTAAAAATGTACTTTTATCATGTAGTATTAAGAGTGTCAAGTGATCAGGTATATATGTACTAAATAAACCGACCAGAAGTGCTATTAAGACAAACTGACAGAATTATCTATGGAATATTATTGAGCCAATAAAGTTTTAAAGGGGAAGAGTTACGTCATAGGCTCGCGCTTCTGTAAACACACACCGGTGATCCTGAACGATACGGACATTTAGAGCCCAAACGCTTCACATTCGTCTGACTTACGTCATATTGAGGAATAGCAACACCAATCCGAGAAAAATAAATCTTTTAAAAATATATAATTTTTAAAAAAGGGAAGAAAGAAACTCTTTAGCTTTAATCAAGAAGCACCGCACCTGCTCTTCTCTTCCTCAACTAACATTTTAAACATCTTCACTTTACACACGCTGAGCATAAACACGTCTACAATTCATTTCAAATATAAATCGGTAAAAGCCCATGTATATTTGATCTGTATAAAGTGTATAAACATACTGTACTCCCGAAAGGAAAGATGATCCTCCATATCGATTTATTTACAGGACAGGACAAGTGTAACAACCATCATGCGCTGGGTGGGACGTAGGGATGATCGGCAGCGCGTTCGGCCAATCAGAGGCAAGAAAGAGCGAGTCCCGTCTAGCAAGTTGAGTTGCGCCGTATGGCGGAGGTAAATAAGGTCATGTGACTGGAGGCTGAAACCAGGCAGAAGTGTTTCGAAGAGTTTGATGAACCAACCAAACGTTAACAGTTTATTAATAAAATATGTTAGAAATAATAATAATAATAAAAAAAAATCGCTCAGGTTTACCTCATATAATTGTAATACAATCGAGTATTTTTTTTAAATTATATGAAATTAAAATAGATTAGATTCGACTTTAGTGTTATTATGCAAAGTACATAAAATGCACTGAGGAGCAGATTGTTGAAAAATAAATGAATAAAAATCCAGATTATAAGGCTAAGGATGGTCATACTGTATGTCGCGGTGTACAAACACCATACACCACCCATGATTAGTCATCATGACCCATTCACTGTGAAAGTCGCTCAAATCCGTACTTCCAGGTGCCACTATAACAAGATAATAAACGTTATTCACGTCACCTCTCAGTGTTCATAATGCTATTCCTGATCAGTATATGTAGTACATGGGTCAAAGCCCACGTACATGTCTGACTGTCTTTCTGTCCGGCAGAACTCTCTGTCTAACTTACTGATATCAAGAAATGTCGTTTTGTGAGGTTGAGTATCTTATGCCTTGTTTACACTAAGTTGTGCTTCTTCCGCCGAATACACTCCCTGTTTAGTAATCGGAGGGTGAATCACAGATGAGAAATTGAAAAAGCCTAAGTTTAGTCTTAAAATAACTGCAGCGCGTTGAAATTCACTTATACCATGTAAGCGCTCTTATTTCAGCGGTGAAAATATTACGTTTCGATTTTCTAATTAATGTCTATTGGTGCAGGTGTTTGGTTACATTGAGCAAGTAGCGCATTAGTAGCTTATTTTAAAATTTTATTATTTAATGCGGGACTGTTTATAACATTGCTTTTACTCAGCACTTTGATTTCACTTATGGCCCAGGTTATATTTCAGGCAGATATCTGTACTGCAATACTGCAAAAGTTTCATTAAATTCCGTCCAGCGTCTGATTTAACACGCACCCACAGCTTGACGCATCTCAGTACGTTGCCAAAACATGGGGTTCATAATCTGGCACATAACCGCTCATAAATTCCCTTCTAATGACCATTTTGACCATTTTGATGGTGCAAAGTTCGGTTTTCAGAGTGCACGTCCCATTTATTTATTTATTTGTTTGTTTGTTTGTTTGTTTGTTTGTTTTGGGTAAGCCATGATGAGTCGCACTGTCATGTGTGTATAGAGGACTTAGCCGGCTAGTAGGCGCGTTACCATCATTTCTTGATTGGCTCTGCTGAGTGACATGTATAGCCACGCCCACCTCGAGACAAAGGTGCTGAATGAGTAAAAAAAAAGAACGTTAGACGCTGTGATGTAATCTGGCTGGACAGACAAACATACAGACAGACATACAAACAGAACATTTTCTGACACTGGTTTCGCGTCATCCAATGCATGAAACAAAAATATATCACCGAAAGAACAAGTTCTGACCAATGTACAGACCTTCCTTTTATTTATATAGATATAAAGAAAATGATTCTGCATGTGCTCAAGGGTAGAATTGGTGTCAATGTTAATACTGCAGGCCTGAGAGGCGAAATCGACTTGAGTTAATGTATAAGACCTACTGCTTCCAGTCAGACTTTAACAGTCCTTAATATGGGTTTTGCACATTAAATAAATATCACTGATTACAAGGCTCCATGCATAAGTGATACCTACATGCCATGTGATACCACATCGTAGATTTGGTAAAGTCTTTTTTCATAACAAAACAAGAATAAATAGGTCACCGCTTCAAAACAAACCTTTTCGATTCCTTACTGAAAATGTAACTGAAAAGTTTTCAGTTACCCAATGCGTCTGTGAAACCACAGAGCATGAAAACTGCACGGTCTGGCCAAAAGGAGAGAAAGACAGGAGCAGAGCAAGAGAGCAAGAGAACCGTAGAGCTCATATGTAAACAATTTTCTTCATCATCCTGCAAGGTTAGAAAGTTTCCACCCTATATTGACGGCTCCTGTATTCATAGCACAACAATGGAAAGAAACACTTAATGTCTTGGAACACATCAAAATACCAACCGCACATATTGCACAGGAAACAGTGCACGTTTATGGTTCTGTTTACACATAAATGAGGACTAGATACTGCACTTTACAGATGGACAATACCACTGCTGCTCATCATTTTATTTCACACTCCACGACCACCCGTACTGCAGCTGGTTGCACATTCCATACACTTTATAAAGTTTATTCATACAGGTTATACTTTTTACATGTTCTGTATATTTCTATTTTATTCTTTATCGTATTGTAACAAAATGACTACATGTTGTAGACTTTATATCGTAAATTCTTTTCTATTGGCATTTGCCTCTCTCATTTCCTTTTTGTTTTACCGTCATGTAAGCGTTTCGCTGCATATCATACTGTGTATGGTTGTGTATGTGATGAATAAGGAAATAGAATTTGAATTGGATTATTCTTGCCACCACTGGAAATTTTATATGAAACTTTCAAACGTGCGTGTTATTACTCATCATTTTCTTTAATGACATTTTATAACCATGTGTTTTGGAATTCTGGAAAACTAAGTGATCTTCAACTGTCCAGTTTTAGTGAGTCTGAGCTCACCGTACCCTCAGACGCCTGCTCTTGTCTGGCAGGACTGGAACCTGATATCGTCTTCTGCTTTTCTAGCCGTCTTCCTCAATGTTTTACATGTTAATCCGATTATAAAGCGTGCCGATTTCAGCTTTAACCAGTCACGCCATTCATCTTTGACCTCTCTCATCAGAAGGTTGTTTCTGTCTGCAGAACTGATGCTTACTGGACTTTTTTTTTTTTTTTTTGCTTATTTTTCACACAATTTTGTAAAATCCTGGGTTTTGACACTCACAAAAGGGTGTAAGAAGAACAAGCAAAAAAAAAAAAAAAAAAGGGGGGAGTAAAAACACTACCTCTGGAGTCAGTGTTATGATCTGGTGTCGCTTCAGTTGGTCAGGTCTAGACTCAGCTACATTATGAGGCAATAAAATAAAGACAGCTGATGACCTGAATGTACTGAATGATAAGGTTACCACATCTACGGAGGTTTTCTTACCTGATGCCATGGGACTGTTCACTGTTCCAGGACTCAAACTGTGAAAGAGCAGTTCTGGAAGCATGAGGAATCATTTCCGAAAACACAAAGTTCCCATCGTGAACACACATCAAAGTGCTCGGCCAAAAATGAATGCGACTCTGGACGGAAATAAATTGTGTGATTTTGCATATTTCTGTCGAAACTATGCCATGATGAATGCGTGCGGCAATCTGACAAAATACATACAGATACAGTATATGCCATATATGACATTCTATGTCCCGCTTAATTGAGGGTTTAATTTCGGGATCTATTTTAATGCAAGAATTTGCTACAAAACATTGCACGAAACCTTGGTTTTATTTTTTTTTAGCTTCCACTCTACCGGTCTGACATTTTAAAACACCTTTGAGTTGATAAACAAAAAACGTGGGTTTACTTCTGAAAATAGGGAGGGTTTATGAGAACTTAATAGGAACTATGTATTTCTGAAGGGGTTTCAAAAGGGAATAAAAGGAGCATCAAACGCCAAATCTACTGCCGTTTTTGGAGAACACGTTGGCGCTCATACTTAAGGTATGGAAATGGAATAATTGTTGTTGTTCTTTTTTATGTACAAAGCAAAAGAATTTGTCCACCCAGGTGAAATTTCTTTATTTGTTATAAATTGTAGTTCGCTTTTTTATGATGGAATCAATAAATGTTACATTGTGAAGACTGGATTAATGTCAAACCTTTTGAAAAATGCAGGCCTACCAGACAGACCAGATACTTCTTCTATATGTTTTCGTTTTTGTAGAAATAAAGTGTATATTTCATTACTTCTCCTTTTAGCATGTACCTGATTATGGAAGAAAACAGTACCACAGCGTATGATGATTATAATGATAGTTATAGTGAAATTCCTGATGAATCATGCAACAAGACTGAAGTCATCCACTTTGGAGCAGTGGTCACCCCAGTCTTCTTCACGATGGTCATCGCGTTCAGCTGTGTGGGCAACGCCTTGGTCCTGTGGGTGCTGATTAAATATGAGAATCTGAGATCAATGACCAATGCGTTCCTCTTAAACCTGGCCGTCTCTGACCTGATCTTCACTCTCGGCCTGCCCTTCTGGGCCTCGGACCTCGTCTTTGGCTGGACGTTTGGAGAACCAGCCTGCAAATCAGTGAGCTTCATCTTCTACCTGGGCTTCTACAGCAGCCTCATCTTCCTCACGGTCATGACGGTGCATCGCTACATGGCTGTGGTGCACCCGCTGTCTATGCTCTTGAACAGCACCACATACTATTCCATTGGGATTTCGGCATTTATCTGGTTCCTGAGCTTCTGTGCCGCAACCCCTTATTTCATCTTTAGCGTGGTCAGCAGCCATCCTAATTCTGAATCTGTTTATTTCTGTCATTTTAACGACATCAAGTGGAAGCTGATTGGCATTTACCTGCAAAACATCTTCTTCCTCATTGCCTTCCTCACCATCGCTTTTTGCTACATTGAAATTCTCAAACGCCTCCTCAGACCCATGTCGCACACCCGGCCCAAGACCGTCAAGCTGATCCTCTGCATTGTGGTGGCTTTTTACTTGGGTTGGACGCCATATAACGTGGCCATCTTCCTCGATTCTCTGATATCATTTCAAATCTCGCCATTCAACGAGTGTCATGTCAGCACCACGGTGGATTACGTCTTTAACGTCTCCCGACTGGTGGCGTTCTCTCACTGCTGCCTAAATCCAGTGTTTTACGTCTTTATGGGGGTCAAGTTCCGAGATCACCTAAAGCATGCACTGAGGAGTTTCTGCAGGAGCAACGATCAACCTCCTGACAAACGACACAGCCATCTGATTACCTCCAACGGGGAGGAAATTTCCATGTACTAGACGATCTTGCAGGAGGCCCATGATAGTAGGAAAGCAGTCAAATGTTTCCTTAAATATTTCGGATTTGTAAATAGCTTCATGATCTCATATGGTTCTATTTAGACAGAATGTTGTAACTACATACTTATTGTACAGCGGCAATAATTTTTACTTATTCTATTGTTTCTTATTGCCAGTTCCCTATGTACCATAAACTTTATATCAACTATACTGTGGGATATTACGATGTGACAGATGACTTATATATATTTTTTATTTCTACCTGGTTTCTGCTTTCTTTCTTTTTTTTTTTTCTTTTTAGTTTTTTTTATTATACTAATTAAGTTTTCCTATGTCCCTTTGGTGATTTTCTATCATTTCAGAACTATTTCAAAGCTGTGATACTAAATAAATTTTTATAAAATATCATGTTTACATCTTTTTTTTATTTGTTTGTCCTGTGCGTTAGACTAAATTATAGCTCAAGACATTTTACTAGTTTAAGTCTGTGACACTGAAGTAGCAATTACACAAAATAGAACTTTCTTCTATTTTTTTTTTTCATTTTCATGACATGAATAGCAAATAATAATAAAAAATATCAGCCATACAATGGGTTGTACCATTACTTATTACATTACTTACATTACAATTTTTTCTCTCTCAACATTAAAAAGTTTTACAGCATTAAACATTAAAGAGAAATATTGGTTTGCCAAAACATAAAGGAAGCACATTATATGACCACTTCTCAAAAAAAAAATAAAAATAAAAAATAAAAGAAATAAAATGGGTTTATATTATATTATTATATTTGGACACACCTTCTCATTCAAAGAGGTTGAATTTGTATTATGGCAAGAAAAAAACAGCTAAGTGAAGAAAAAAACGAGTGTCGATCATTACTTTAAGAAATGAAGGTCAGTCAGTCCGAAAAATTGGGAAAACTTTGAGCGCTACAAAGAAACTGGCTCACATGCGGACCGGCCCAGGAAAGGAAGACCGAGAGTCGCCTCTGCTGCGGAGGATAAGTTCATCCGAGTCACCAGCCTCAGAAATCGACGGTTAACAGCAGCTCAGATCAGAGAGCAGGTCAATGCCACACAGAGTTCTAGCAGCAGACACGTCTCTAGAACAACTGTTAAGAGGAGACTGTGTGAATCAGGCCTTCATGGTAGAAGATCTGCTAGGAAACCACTGCTAA
>JAAGKR010009845.1:11597-25033 GCA_011419295.1 Clarias macrocephalus
TGGAAGCTGATTGGCATTTACCTGCAAAACATCTTCTTCCTCATTGCCTTCCTCACCATCGCTTTTTGCTACATTGAAATTCTCAAACGCCTCCTCAGACCCATGTCGCACACCCGGCCCAAGACCGTCAAGCTGATCCTCTGCATTGTGGTGGCTTTTTACTTGGGTTGGACGCCATATAACGTGGCCATCTTCCTCGATTCTCTGATATCATTTCAAATCTCGCCATTCAACGAGTGTCATGTCAGCACCACGGTGGATTACGTCTTTAACGTCTCCCGACTGGTGGCGTTCTCTCACTGCTGCCTAAATCCAGTGTTTTACGTCTTTATGGGGGTCAAGTTCCGAGATCACCTAAAGCATGCACTGAGGAGTTTCTGCAGGAGCAACGATCAACCTCCTGACAAACGACACAGCCATCTGATTACCTCCAACGGGGAGGAAATTTCCATGTACTAGACGATCTTGCAGGAGGCCCATGATAGTAGGAAAGCAGTCAAATGTTTCCTTAAATATTTCGGATTTGTAAATAGCTTCATGATCTCATATGGTTCTATTTAGACAGAATGTTATAACTACATACTTATTGTACAGCGACAATAATTTTTACTTATTCTATTGTTTTTTATTGCCAGTTCCCTATGTACCATAAACTTTATATCAACTATACTGTGGGATATTACGATGTGACAAATGACTTTTTTTTTTTTTTTCTACCTGGTACCTGGTTTTTTTTTTTTTTATTAGACTAATTAAGTTTTCCTATGTCCCTTTGGTGATTTTCTATCATTTCAGAACTATTTCAAAGCTGTGTAAATGTTTGCGATACTAAATAAATTTTTATAAAATATCATGTTTACATCTTTTTTTTTATTTGTTTGTCCTGTGCGTTAGACTAAATTATAGCTCAAGACATTTTACTAGTTTAAGTCTGTGACACTGAAGTAGCAATTACACAAAATGGAACTTTCTTTTATTTTTTTCATTTTCATGACATGAATAGCAAATAATAATAAAAAATATCAGCCATACAATGGGTTGTACCATTACTTATTACATTACTTACATTACAATTTTTTCTCTCTCAACATTAAAAAGTTTTACAGCATTAAACATTAAAGAGAAATATTGGTTTGCCAAAACATAAAGGAAGCACATTATATGACCACTTCTCAAAAAAAATAAATAAAAGAAAAGAAAAGAAAAGAAATAAAATGGGTTTATATTATATTATTATATTTGGACACACCTTCTCATTCAAAGAGGTTGAATTTGTATTATGGCAAGAAAAAAGCAGCTAAGTGAAGAAAAAAACGAGTGAAGACACAAGAAAGAACACAAGAAAGAACACAAGAAAGAACACAAGAAAGAAAACTCGCTGAATGAGAAGGGGTGTACAAACTTTTGGTCTGTACTGTATATATATATATATATATACACATATATAGGAGGCAACTCTACTTTTACAAGGTGACTCATAACAAGGTGAACTCATACATGTGACAGTTTAAACTTTACACACAGAACTAATTTGCTTCTGGCTGTTTGTGGCTCTCAACGTACAGACCAACACCAAACACTGATGTACATAAAGTGAGCATGCGAGGTAGTGCAAGTAGCCATAATTACTATCACATATACTATAATAAGTAGAGCAAACAGCAAGTAGTAGTAATGTGCAGTAGGATGCGTTGAGTTTGTAGGAAGCATGTTGGTGCTTTTACACAATATACAGTAACAGATGTGTGATTAGTGCAAATAACAGAAATGTACAGAAGGGTGTAAGAAAAAAAAAAAAAGAGACTCAGAAGGGAACTGCACAGGGTATTCAGCCATCATGAGTAAGATTCCAAACCATAATGAGTGAAACTACTCAGTTCAAAGGGAAGTGTAAGCAGTGAAGGGAACAAGTGAACAATAGTTCATCAATTTGAAGGGAGTGGACAAACGAAATTACCCATCAGTCACTGCGCCATGCTGGAGATCAAAATAACATTGACATCTGGAATTAATCTCATGCAATATATTTATAGTTACCAAGGACAACATAATATTAACGTTACTTAATAATAATATCATTTTGTAAATAATCTACATATATTGTAATCAATAATTAGTTAACATTGCATAGGCTATTAATCTGCATAATATTAATCTCTTTAAGAACGAATGGATCCATCTTGTGAATGAATCAAATGGATTTATTTATTAGCTAGGAACATATATTGCATTAGTATTTGTTATTGCACTTTTTATTTGCGAAGTGTGAAATTTCCATAGTAGCAGCAATATTCACTGCAGTGTTATAATATTTATTATGCTGTATATTGGAACAGAAGCCGATATATTCACTCACTCACTCATCGTCTATACCTCTTTATCCCGTGTACAGGGTCGCGGGGGGCCTAATTTAATTTACAAGACGGATCCTGTCATTACCGGGTGTATGGAATAAAAATCGCACTTGACTGAGTCGGTGGCATTGTTTGAAATGAATGAGTGATAAAAGTCACTTGTAATTATGAATGTGAATCGTCATGACATGCAAATGCCATATGACCGAAAAATCATAAAATCTGAATTGAACAATATGGATTGTAATGTGAACAGAGCATAGGAAATGAAAAGTAAACTTTTTAAAGGATTTGCATTTACCTGCAAAACATCTTCTTCCTCATTGCCTTCATCATCATCGCTTTTTGCTACATTCAAATTCTCAGGCACCTCCTCAGACCCACGTCACACACCCAGCCCAAGACCGTCAAGCTGATCCTCTCCATCTTTTACTTGTTTTGGGCACCATATAATGTGGCCACCTTCCTCGATTCTCTGATATTGTTTCAAATCTCATCATTCGATGAGTGTCGCATCAGCACCACAGTGTATAACATCTTTAATGTCTCCAGATTGGTAGTGTTCGCTAACTGCTGCGTAAATCCATTGATTTATATCTTGATAGAGGGTCAAGTTCAGAGATCTCCTAAGGACGTCGATGAGGATTTTCTGTATGGAAGATGATTAAGCTAATGACAGACGGAACAGTCAACTGATTTACTCAAATGAGGAGGACGTTTTTATGTACAGTACGAGCCGATCCTATAACAGATCCTATATATTAGGAAATTAGCCAAAAAAATGCCTGTAAGTTTTTAAAAATCCTTAAATATTTTGTACTTAAAAAAAGTGTTTTGATTGTTTTCAATTTTATTCTGCATTTGTTCTATATACCACAGACTTATTAAAAAATATTAGTTAAATTAAAACTTTTTAATTTCATTATCTTTAAGGTGTGTTTTCAAATCTTTACAAGCAAAAAAAGGAAGAGGTTAAAACTAATTTGTTGTAATATTTAACATACTTAAAAAATATATTATTAATTATTAATAAGGGATTTTATGTCTTTAATGTTGATACACACCAAGATGTTTATTATACTCATCTGTCAGACAGCAGGTGGTGCTAAAATATTAGAGTGTGTGCGTGTGTGTGTGTGTGTGTGTGTGTGTGTGTGTTTGTGTGTGTGTGTGTGTGTGTGTGTGTGTGTGTGTGTGTGTGTGTGTGTGTGTGTGTGTGTGTGTGTGGATCTGGCCGTATGAGGCCACATCACTGAGGGTCACTGAAGTCACCGAGGGTCAAAGCTCACATGTTTTCTCTGGCATTTAAACCAACATGAGATGTTGATTTTACATGTTGTTTGATTAGATTGAGTGTGATGTTGAGTTTGATTATGTTTAATTATGTTATTATTGTTTTCTTAATTTAATTTACCTATTTTATTTATTTTATCTTATTTACTTAATTTACACTTTGGGGCATTCTTGTTGTTAAAGCGCTATACAAATAAAGTTGAGTTGAGTTGAGTAAAGTTCCGCCAACGTAAAACCAATAGAGCACTGGACAAGCCCGAATAAAATGGGGGGTGGGGGGGGGGGTGGGGGTGGGGGGTTGGGGTTGTGTCAGGAAGGGAATCTGCTGTAAAACCTGTGCCAAGCTTGTGTGCGGGCCGGATTGTCTGAGGTAACTGATATATATATAAAATGATTTTAAAAATTGCTTAAAATTGGATAAATTGAATATTGAATGCTGGCATTTTTAATTTAATAGTACATATAATTTTAGGTGACAGGACTGTTTTTCTATACAGTATATATACTTAATACTTAGGCTAATTTTGGTGGCATCTGCCAAGGAATCAAATTTTTTTTTTTTTTTTTTTTTTGGGCGGCGGGGGGGGGGGGGGGTATTTTTTTTTTTTTTTGAGTAAGACTGAAACACAAATCTTGTGAAAATAAATGAGTGGAAAGAAAAACCCTAGTTAGTATGTCAATGTACTGTACTACCTACAGTTATGTACGCTGTTTCGTACTGTACTTCCCATTATGAGGAAAAGAAAGAACATCTATCGTAAATTCTATATTTTTATTCATCAGGGCCCAAATTACAGTCGTGTGATCTCACCAGCGTATATAACTAGGCAAATAACCTCTGATGGCAAACAACACAAGCAAGAGCAACATCAAATATATCAATATCTGTTGTTTTTTTTTTTCCTCCCAAAAAGTCAATCAACGATCAGAAACCAGAGAAAAACAAAAAACCAAATACACTCTTTCTACTTCCACAAATATAAAGCGAATAATTAACAGCTCTGAGTTACAATGCACAAGATCATATCTCAACATCAAGGAACAAACATTATTTCTATTTTCTATAAAAGCAGAACTTTGGTCTTTGTTGAAATTTGGTATTCTGGAGAAATCTCGGATGTTTCTACATCATACCAGGAAGAAACAACATCGGCTACAGCCTAAAAAAGTCCCATCGGTATGAAATACACGTTTGGCGCAAAAACCAAAGAGCACATGTTACCACAAACACCTTGTACCAGCTGTGAAGGATGGCGGTGGAGGGGTGATTTTTTTTTACAACCACAGAACCTGGGAAACTTAAAGTCATCGAGGCAGTAATGAATTCCACTTCATACCAGAAGATAAGTGCGCTGCCATCTCGTCATCAGCGTAAGCTGAGCTGATACGGAGTCGTGCAACAGTACAATAATCCTGATATTGACACCTGTATAGTTAAATAAGAAGCGAATCAAATTTTGTGTTGGAATGACAAAAATCAGGACTGGCAGCACAGAACACGAGAATCATGAGAAAAGAGAAAAGGGGTTGTGATAATGCAACTTACTGGATGCCAACCGCCGTGAAACAAGAAGAAGCAGAAGAAGACCTCACCCTCATTGAGACGCTGTGTCACGATGGTTATACAGTCATGCGTAGGAATGAAGAGAAAATGAACTGAAGCCACGGAGTTTGAACATTTCTTTGAAATTAAATAGGAATCTGAGCAACATCTTCAGTTTATGATTGCCAAATGTGATATTACATGTTACAAAGTTATAGTACTTATTATCCTTTTACTTTTCATCTGGTTTCTGTATGTTGGTTTCTGTTCGGGAGTCGGGGGTGGGGGGGGGGGGGGATGACTACATATTGGAATTTTTTTTTGCTAAATGAAACCACTTTTGTTTTCCCATATAGGTGTGTGAACGTGTATGATGCACTCCACTCGCAACCAGGGCCTCACCCAACACACACACACACACACACACACACACACACACACACACACACACACACACACATATATTCTCTAATTTCAGCAAACATTTTAGCATATCTTTTCAAAATCTGTACTGCTATACAAGCTGCACATTGACTACTCTAAAGGATATCTAAAATTCATAACTAACCAAATAAGTCTTACATTGGATAATTACTGCGGTTATTAATATGGTTCAGCTCGCAGCAAGTTATTTAACCTTAACTGATGCAGTGAGGAGCTTCTCATTTCTTAAACAACCATATCAAAAAACATATCCGGTGGTCATGGCAAAGATGTTACTGTTTCAGAAGAATCAAATTATTACTAAAGAGACCGATGAAACTATTAATATTAGGTTAAGAACTGAAACATGCATTATTAAAACCTAGGGTGGGAAGCATAGTGGTGAACCATGATGGAAAAAATGTGGTCAGTGGTAGTAAAGTAAAAAACAAAAAACAGTAGAACTTATGGATATGCACATTGCGAAGAGAAATCACGGGATTGGGACTAAGAAAAAGTCGCTGTGTAGTCGTAAGAAAAAAAACACTTATCAGTAAAACTAATTGGAAATAGGCTTCAGTTTGTAGGGAGCATAAAGAATGATCTGTGGAGCATTGGGAAAGGGTTATGTGGTCTGATGAGTCTAGAGATTTACCCCATTCCAGAGTGATGGGTGCGTTAGGGTAAGGAAAGAGGTGGATGGAGTGATGCACAAATCATGCCTAGTGCCCACCGTACAAGTCTGTGGGGCAGTATTATGATCTGGGGTTGGTTTTGTTGGTCAGGTCTAAGTTCCCCAATGTGATGCGCCCAAAATATGAGCTCAGCTGATGACCTCAATATACTGAATGACCATGTTTTTCCATCAATGGATTTTTTTTTTCCTTGATGAAAATATTCCAGGTATTTTCCAAGACGATAATGTCCGGAATCATCAAAAAGTGGTTCAAGAACAATGAGATTTCATTTTCACACATGGATCGGTCAGCACAGAGTCCAGACCTTAACCCCATTGAGAATCTTTGGGATGGATTGGAGAAAACTTTACGTAGTGCTCCGATTCTCATATCGTCAATTCAAGATATTTGAGAGAAATTAATGTGACTCTGGAATAAAACAAAAATTGTGACTTAGTACAAGCTTTTTCAGGTCGGACCACTTTTGCCTTCAGGACAGCCTTAATTCTTTATGGCATAGATTCAACAAGATGCTGGAAGCATTCCTTAGAGATTTTGGCCCATATTTACATGATAACATCATGCAGTTGCTTCAGATTTCTTGGCTGCACATCCATTATACAAATCTCCCATTCCACCACATCCCAAAGGTGTTCTACTGGATTGAGTTCTGTTGAGTCTGGAGGCCTTTTGAGTACAGTGACCTCATTCTCATGTTCAAGAAACCAGATTGAGATAACTTTAGCTTTGTGACAGGGCACATTATCCTGAGGTCATAAGGGGATGGACATGGTCAGCAATAATACCCAGGTAGGCTGGGCATTTAAACCATGTTCAATTGGTACTAAGAAAATCTCCCACGCCATTACACCACCACCACCACCACCTCCACCAGCTTAAACCTTTAAACCAGGGGTCTCAAACTCAGTTCGTGGAGGGCCGCAGCCCTACAGAGTTTTGTTCCAACCATAATTAAAAACACCTGATCCAACTAAACAAGTCATTAAGGCTTATTTGAAAACTACATGGCATGTATGTTGGAGCAGGGTTGGAACAAAACTCTGTGGGGCTGCGGCCCTCCAGGAACTGAGTTTGAGACCCCTGCTTTAAACCAAGCCAGGGTGGATCTGTGCATGAAGGTTGTTCATGCAAATTTCAGAAATGTCCTGACTTGAGACTCATCAGACTGGCCATATTTTTCCAGTTTTCTATTGTCCAATTTTGGTGGTCTTCTCCTGCTGCTTCAAGGGTCGTGTTCAGAGATGCTCTTCAGCACGCATATTTGAGTTCCTGTTGCATTTTTGTCCAATCTGGCAATTCTCCTCTAACCTCCGGCATCAGCAAGGCATTTTTTTTTCCCAGAGAACTGCCCTCATTTGATATTTTCTCTTTTTCAGATCGCTCTGTGTAAACCCTAGCGATGGCGTAAAAATCCCAGTAGATCAGCAGTTTCAGAATATGTTCAAACCAGCCCATCTGGCACCAACAACTATGACACATCCAGTCACTTGCTACTCATCGGTTGGTAAATACATGTAATATGCGGTCAGGATAACCCATGCACAAAGACAGGTTAAAAGGAAGAAGGTTTAAATATATTGTACTGTACTTTTTCTGATATCTGTTACAGGGGAAATAATGTTCATTTGAGTGCTGAGTGTTGTGAATAACATTATGAAACATGTTTGCTTTAAAATGAACAGCCCAGCTGCAGCAATAAGTGGTTTCCTGTTCAGGAAGGCTTGAGTCAGTTTAAGATCGTATGTAAAAGTGAAACTTGAGTTGGCACTTAGAACTCCCAGTACCTGTTCACAAGACAAATGAAACACTGATTGA
Source organism: Clarias macrocephalus (assembly GCA_011419295.1). Lineage (NCBI taxonomy): Eukaryota > Metazoa > Chordata > Actinopteri > Siluriformes > Clariidae > Clarias > Clarias macrocephalus. Next base: position 19,724 of record JAAGKR010009845.1, read on the forward strand.
GTCTTCTTTCATTTTCATCTTGAATCATATCAGTCCCTTTTGTCATATTAGCCCGATTCCAGATCACAAATACTAGTAAGCTAGCTAACAAAGCTAAACGAAGAAGGCAACAGGAGTGACATTCTTTAGGGTGCTGCAATTTTACGCTTTATATAATGATTAGTCTTTGTAAATCTGCAAATGAAAATGAAAAAAAAAGAAAAAAGGATGTGAGCATACTAATGTTTTAAAAAGTATTAAACAAGCTTAGCTAGCCAGCTGAGGTACTGTTTTCCTTCAGGCTAATCTAGTTAGCTAGTTATGCCAGCTAGTAAATTACTACAGTACCTCAGCTGGCTAGCTAAGCTAGTTTAACACTTTGTCAACTTAAAACTTTGTTTCCCAAAATATATCTGTTGGAATACAGCTACTGATTCTTCTACCTGTATTTTTTGGACTGCATCCTAATACCATTATACAGGTCACCATAATCACCATAACTCAGAGCCTTAACACATTAGCAGACCAGTTTAGCTGGCCAATGTTAAACTGTAGACATCAGGCTGTAAATAGAGATGTTAAATTTAAAATACAGAACTGATTCTTTAAAACGGACAGCACTTTCTTTTTAAATCTAAAGTTAAATCTAAATTATACTAATATGTGGTTATCCATTCTAATGGGTCAGACATTTCCTGCCTGGATTGTTTAAATGAATACACACCTAATATATTAGCGTTTAAACTAACAGAGTGCTATCGGTATGGTAAATGCTCCTTATGGTTAGATTAAACGTGTGTGTGTGTGTGTGTGTGTGTGTGTGTGTGTGTGTGTGTGTGTGTGGAAGAAGTCTACCATGTCTTTTTCTTTTCTTTTCTTTTGGTTACAGTCAAATATATACTTTCAATTTTGAGAGCGTTTTGTAGTTTCTTTTTTTTTTTTTAAGGCTAAAAAAGGAAGGCGATTAGACATAATTATTGTAATACATTCAACCGGGGGACTTAAACATCTCACCTCACTACATGACATCAGTATGACTTGTATAAAGGTGTGAATTACTAATAGTTTCAGAACTTCTTTTACTTCCCTTTCATAAGCAAGAGATCAATTCAATTTCTTTTTTTTTTTTTTAAGGCTAAAAAAGGAAGGCGATTAGACGTAATTATTGTAATACATTCAACCGGGGGACTTAAACATCTCACCTCACTACATGACATCAGTATGACTTGTATAAAGGTGTGAATTACTAATAGTTTCAGAACTTCTTTTACTTCCCTTTCATAAGCAAGAGATCAATTCAATTTCTTTTTTTTTTTTTTAAGGCTAAAAAAGGAAGGCGATTAGACGTAATTATTGTAATACATTCAACCGGGGGACTTAAACATCTCACCTCACTACATGACATCAGTATGACTTGTATAAAGGTGTGAATTACTAATAGTTTCAGAACTTCTTTTACTTCCCTTTCATAAGCAAGAGATCAATTCAATTTCTTTTTTTTTTTTTTAAGGCTAAAAAAGGAAGGCGATTAGACGTAATTATTGTAATACATTCAACCGGGGGACTTAAACATCTCACCTCACTACATGACATCAGTATGACTTGTATAAAGGTGTGAATTACTAATAGTTTCAGAACTTCTTTTACTTCCCTTTCATAAGCAAGAGATCAATTCAATTTCTTTTTTTTTTTTTTAAGGCTAAAAAAGGAAGGCGATTAGACGTAATTATTGTAATACATTCAACCGGGGGACTTAAACATCTCACCTCACTACATGACATCAGTATGACTTGTATAAAGGTGTGAATTACTAATAGTTTCAGAACTTCTTTTACTTCCCTTTCATAAGCAAGAGATCAATTCAATTTCTTTTTTTTTTTTTTAAGGCTAAAAAAGGAAGGCGATTAGACGTAATTATTGTAATACATTCAACCGGGGGACTTAAACATCTCACCTCACTACATGACATCAGTATGACTTGTATAAAGGTGTGAATTACTAATAGTTTCATAACTTCTTTTACTTCCCTTTCATAAGCAAGAGATCAATTCAATTTCTTTTTTTTTTTTTTTTTTTTTTTTCAATAGCACTTTTACCAATGGACATTGCCATGAAGCAACTTTACATAATCCATAAAATAAAAAATAAAAAAAAATAAAAAAAATAAATATATATATATATATATATATATATATATATATATATATATATATATATGCGAATGTGTTTTCAAAATGTGAGGCGATGTGTATAAGAATTATCAGATGGTCCCTGATGAGCAAGTCGAGGGCCAGGATGGGGAGGAAAAACTCCCTGAAATTTCAATCGGAAGAAACCTGGGGGGGAACAGGGAACCCATCCCCATTTGGGTGATATCAGATGGATATAGTAGGGATTGATCTGCAGTCATAACGTGTGCAATGAGGCAAAAAAAGTTCAGTATAACGGACCTTTATAATGTGTCCATTTTACTACTACTAGAATATGGGAATGACATTACAAAAAAAAAATTATTTTTTTTTTTATTTTATTTTATTTTTTTTTGTGTGTGTGATAGAAACAACCATAACAACCATGTGATCATGTGTATCTGTGCTATTTCTTTGGCCATGCAACCCTTTTTTTTTTTAAATCATGTTTATATATTTGGTTAAAATGAACTAAAATTCACGTATGTAAATAAGGTTTAGATCTATTGTTTGCAAGCAGGGACTTTGGTGTGGCTAGTTATGATGGTATAACCAGAGGAGAGAGCAAGAAGGACATAGTGTTGGCTGATTTGTCTTTGGCAGAAGAATTGCACATTTTACTAAAGAAATAATGATTGTGATGAACATAAGAGCTAAAACAAGTCATTTCTTTTTTTTTGATGTTAATATGAACAAAAGCATAACCAGATTTATCATTACATGATAAATTTGATCTTGAAGCATCTCTGCATCATCTGACATCATTTTTCCTTTACGAAAGTAGGACACCGCACTGATAATGTTCTGACTACCTACGGTACCTTGTTGTTGCTGCATATTCTGATTTGTTCTCATCGCATCAAATTGGCCCTAGTCCTGTTCCTAACCCCTATAGGATTAAAACATCATCTATCGTCTATTATATTCTTGCTCCACCTGCCAGACGATTCAGAGGCTTCGTGGTCTGTAAGCACGTAACATGCTAACCCTGTTTACAAAAGTGTTAGTTTCAGAGCTTCTTCCTTTCTGAGTAGATGAATAAGTAATTTTACGGCAAAGCAGCGGAGGAAAAAAAGGGGAAGGACTCTTTACCCAAACTTCTCTTCTGTCATATTTTAAGACATTTGAAACTTTCCAACCTCAAGCTGGACATCTATGTGTGAGTCTGTTGGGTTTTTTTTTTTCTTTTTTTTTTTTTTTTTGAAGTGAAGTGAAGATCTTTCTATGAACTCAACAGCACGCGTGACCTACATGACAATGAATACCAGTGACTATCTGAACGACTCGTATCTATATGAGTATGGAGATTTAGTCGTCCAATGTCATTTGGAGGAATATGATCGAATCACTGGAATAAGTTTCATCATCATCTGTTGCTTCAGCTTCCTCGGTAACAGCATGCTCATCTACGCTCTGGCCCGCTTCGAAGATCTTAAGCGGGCCACCATGCTCTTTCTCCTCTCCCTGTCTGTTTTCGATATGCTGTTCACTGTGACGCTTCCTTTCTGGGCTGCTGATCAGCTGAACGAGTGGACCTTTGGAGAAACCATGTGTAAGATCGTTACCGCGGCCTATTTCGTTGGAATTTATGGAAGCCTCATTTTATTGACAGCCATGACGGTCGACTGCTTCTTTTTTGTCGTCGTGCGCAACCAGTGGTTCAATCGCAAAAGAAGGCTGGACTGTGCAAGGGCAGCTGTGGCAGCGTCATGGATCATCAGCGTAGGAGCCTGTCTGAAAGACGCCCTGTCTTCCAAGGTTAAAAGCGTGAATTTCATCCAAAGCTGCGACAAAGTGCCTTCTGACGATGATGAGGTGGGTTACTACGCTCAGCTTGTCATGCTCTTCGCTGTTCCACTATTAATCATCACCCTGTGCTACGGCAAAATCTTGCACACGCTCATGTCGAGCTCAGGCCGGAGAACGTATAAGACGCTGCTGGTCGTCTTGCTCATAATCATGGCTTTCGTGGTATGTTGGGGACCTTATCACGTTCTCATGATCATGATGACGCTTCAGGTTGACGAAAATTGTGAAAAGAAAAATCTACTCTACCAAGCCTTCGTGTCCTGCCGCATCCTGGCTTATTTCCACTGCTGCATCAATCCGGTGTTGTTTCTGATCAGAGGAAGGTCCAGGAAAATCCTGTCCAGGCTTCTGTTCTGCCAGGCTCAGCAGAGGTGCGCTATACCATCGGACAGATCTTCTGACCCGAGTCACTTCCACATTCACCCACGCTTCAGCAACCCAGTTCCACAGAATGTAACAGAACTCAAATCAATTTGAGAAATAAGGACGAACTCAAAACTAGTAGGGACTCAAAAAAGCAGGTACATTTCTCCTTGTTATATGAATGATTTTTTTATGTTCATTTTTTACTTGACATGAAAAAATTATACAGAGTACTGCAAATATGGAAATATCTTCATATGGAATTTCATATTGTAACATTTTACATCTTGCATAATTTTAAAAATCTGATTTATTTTTTCTTACATAATATTATCCACTTCCTTCTTTGCTTTAACGTGTAAGCTTTTTTTGCAAGGACTGCACAAAAAGTTTGTGTGTGTGTGTGATATATGCATAAATTATATATATATATAATATAATTATAATTATACAGTATATATATAAAACGCAAATGTGTGTGTGTGTGTGTGTGTGTGTGTGTCCTTGTGCTTTTGTGTTTTTATTTTTTAAATTTTTACATTTCAGTGTTTTTTGATCTCTTTTTTAAGATTGCTGTTTTATTACTGTAAATAATCTTAAATTGTGTTTCACAAAGAAAACTTCTATACAAAGTCCATCATTTATAGAGAAGATCTGTTAAACTCGTAAAATCGGCGGAGGAAATGGTGAGTGAAATGTGTTACAGTTTTTATTTTAGTCATCATTTTTTACTTCTGTGAAAGTAAAAAAAAAAAAAAAAGTTTACAAATTATATGGTCTTTTGGCAAAGTCAGTCAATTAATAGATGGTGTTGAGGATGATGATGATATTTTTATTATTAATAACATTATTATTATTATTTCTTGCACCATAGATATACAGTATGTAGATGTTATATTTGTGTACTGTTTGTAAGAAAATACCACAGCAATTTGCCAATAATTGCAATTTTACCTCATTCTTTTTTTTT
>JAAGKR010009846.1:0-25022 GCA_011419295.1 Clarias macrocephalus
AGAGAGAGAGAGAGAGAGAGAGAGAGAGAGAGACAAAGAGAGACAGAGAGAGAGAGAGAGAGAGAGAGAGAGGGGGGGCAGAGACAGAGAGAGAGAGAGAGAGAGAGAGAGAGAGAGAGAGAGAGAGAGAGAGAGAAAGAGACAGAGAGAGACAGAGAGAGAGAGAGAGAGAGAGAGAGAGAGAGAGAGACAGAGAGAGACAGAGAGAGACAGAGAGAGACAGAGAGAGACAGAGAGCTTGATCATTAATGCTCCGGTTGTGCTGATGGGCACTATCTGCTGAAACAACGCTTGCCTATTTTTTCCACTAGAATGCCCACATCTTCTGGATGTCCAGAACACTAAAGCCCTTGATCATGCACATTTAGCCCCAATCCCCCAACATATACACATACAGACAAAAACGCCTTTGGGACCAAATTCAGTCTGGTTTGCTCCACTGGTTACCTCTCCAATGTTAAAAGTTCATACATACATGTGGCTGAAGCTCTTCCTCACTTTTTCTTTGAGCACAACGAAGTAAGTGACTGTGCATTAGAAATTCTGGGAAACAAAGAGGCATTGAGTCACACCAGCAGCAACAGTTTCTGAACTAATGCCTCTGAATTACAAGGGGCTACTCTATGATCTTTATGCACAAGTCAGTCCAGGCGAACAACTTATCAAAATTAAACTAGGTCATTGTTGGATGATTTATTACTGACATTTATTACTGACAATAGATCAGTTAACTTCAATGACATGGTTTGATCACAACTTATTAAATCAAACAGCTACTAAGAACCTTAAAATTGTATCCTTGTTATCCAACATATTTGTGGCAGTCTGTGACTGATTTTAACCTCAGGTAAAAACAATTCCTCAAATGATAAACATCACTACGTACACCAGTGATGAGCAAGTGCCTCAGAGCTCCTCCAAAAAGAGTGTGTGTGTGTGTGTGTGTGTGTGTGTGTGTGTGTGTGTGTGTGTGTGTGTGTGTGTGTGTGTGTGTGTGTGTGTGTGTGTTAATGCTCTAGCTGAAATACCCCTCACATAATGTATCTTTGTTTCCATTTTCACACTAAATGTGTCATTTTAATGTCTTTGTAGTTGACCTACGGCTGAGCCACGCCCCTCCAGAGAAACCAGGGAAGGGGTTCGTCTTATATGAGGTCACATTAGAGTTAAAATCTAGTTGGCTGGTTTAAGCCCTGGCTTATAGACAATTATTTTTTACTTTTTGTCTGGTTTGTACACGCACGCTGGAGACCCATCTGAATGTTCAAAAAAACTAGAAAGTGAACTTTTTCCATAATAAGTCTCCTTTAAGGTTAATTTCCAAATGGGCAAAGTTGTACCTATTCTTATGATTCTCTATCAAATGCTCAGTTGCCCTCTCCTTTCAATGTGAAGACAGATACAGTATCATGAAAAAGTATTCGATTTTTTTTTTGTTTGCCCTCCAGTGTGGATCAGCTAAAACAACTCTGCAGAGAAGAGTGGGCCAGAATTCCTTCACAGCGTATGTACCTCCTATAGTATGAAAGACTCAGTGCCAGTTATCACAAACACTTGATTGCAGTTGTTGCTGCCAAGGTTGGCCCAACCAGTTGATTCCTTACTGATTCATTACCATACAGTTCATTACTTTTCCACATACAGTAGGGCCAGAATAAGCTTTTTTCCCTTAATAAATGAAATCATCATTTAAAAAAATATGTTCCTTATTATTTTAATTGTAAAGTTAAAATTTGTTGTTTGATGATCTGAATCCTTTAGGTGAGACAAATATGCCAAAAAACCTTAAAAATCAGGAAGAAGCAAATACCTTTTTCACAGAACTGCATGCTGTCGTGTGGTGACTATGTGGTGACTATGTCACTATGTAATTTTGAATGTAAAAAAAAAAAAAAGTGAAAAAAGAAAAATGTGCTCATCAGCTCTATTTCAGTCAGCTTCTTGGCATTCGGATCAGATCATCAAGCTTCACTCCCACAGCGGGGTTAAACAGTGCAGTGCTACCAAACACATGCTTATTCTGTAACCCGCAGACACAACCCACATATCAACTCTTGCCAGGTGACAGGCTGGAAGTCGGCGTAACTTTCCGGTACTTTCCACTTGATCTATTGCAGGGCGACAGAGCCTGACCGATACAGGATTTGCTGCCATAAAGTCCATTTGAGGCAATCGCTGGGGATATATATTGCCCTTCAGGGGCAAGGGACACTTGGTTGAAGGCTTGTCATTCATCATTTTGGCAAGTCCAGCTGAGACCAGCCCAAATTGAGCATGCCTCAGGGGCAGACACCGGGCGCTGAAACAAGTCACTGTCGCTGAATATTTGCAAGTGCTGTCAACAAACAGTGGCGCTTCATTCTGGGCAGTGCACCAACACGCTTAGCAGCAGGTGAGGAGATTTCTGAGATACAACTACTTGCAGTAATCATGCAGTGCGCAAAAGTTCTTGTCAGAGCCTTAGGCATTGGGTTTAGCTGATCTATTGACAATAGCTTGCTGTTGCTGTTTATTTCTAGCAACCAGAATGTTCACAGACGGCGCATGCACGAGGAACACCAGAAGCACAAAACGTCATCAGAGTCCAGACACCTGCAGTTTATGTTTTTCCATCAAATCTCACAGTTTGTCTACCTTGAAAACGGAAACTCAGACATCATGTTTGATTTATGATGGATTATGATCTGAAGCCCTGTGCTAGTTGGTTATTCTGCAGCTGTCTGCTCCTCACCTGGACTTAACCAGGCTTGCAATTAAGAGAAAAAGAGATACCATAATTAATGTATAATGTACAAAATGGGAAGAAAGAGGTGTTAATCAACTTATAACAGCATTCTGAAGTTAGCTCCATGCCCATCCCTTGTCCTTCTCACTCCTACTATTGATTTACTACCTTTCTCCTCTCCATCTCTTATGCATACAAACACACACGTACTGTATGCATGCAGAAACTTTCTCTGTGGTAGCTATGCCTAACTAGCTGAATTTCACATTTTGCTTCTATACATTGCTGGAGGATAAGCACCAAACAGTGTCCCAAGCAAGTGTAAAAGAAAAGGAAATATATGACCTTGACATGCACACATCAATACCATGTTGTACAGGGAAAGAAATGTTAACGTCCCTTTAACGTCTCCATATGTGCTTGTTAACGGGGTGGAAATTAAATGCAATGTGCTCACGTTCTCAGTATAATGTTTTATGAGTTTATTTTGCAGAGAGAGTACTGGTGAGAGGGCAGGGATGCAGAAGGGAGCTGCCATTCATAAAATGAACAGCTTCTCGTATTTTGCCTTTAGGCTGTGTGTCATTGCTCAGTTGTTTCAACTACAGTTAAATGAATCTAAATCTAAGCTTCAGCTGCAGTAGCTCATGTTATGTCACTAATGTTCTGAATTGCAGCTAAACCTTTAGCGGGATTTATTTCTTTCACAGGGATATTTGATCCCCAAATGGTTTTCTTTGATGTCACTGACCATGACAAATTCATCTTCAGAGAGGAATGTTATAATGGACGTTTTTTCATCTATTATAATCAGGTTTTTGACCTGCCGTTGCTTAACAGGACTGTTCCCATACGTCTGCAGTGATCGAAGCTTAGTTAGGTCCTCGAAATCCATAATGTATACTTTATCTATGTCCTTGCCCCTTGAGCAGCAGGGCGCTGTCTCACAAACAGTGGCAATCCTGTGCATTATACAGGTAATATATCTATATTCTGCTTCCTGACACACACAACACAGCATACACCATGCAACATCGGAGAAATGCAGGTAACTTGGAATATGCCCCCAAAAATACATTCAGGTGTCACCACTGCCTGAGCGTTCAGACACAACACCTTCACACAATCATTATGAATGTGCAGCATATGCATGACATAATCAGCGGCAGTGGAGTTACTGGATCTTAAGAGGCATAAGGATTCCTCCGATTCGCAGCCAGGTAGCGACGAGGTGCTTAAAGAAACCCCAGGGTTCTTACCTAACTGTATCTCCATGATACTCATCTTGTTTTCAGCCGGAAAGAGGATCTTTGGAGGTTTGTCGGTCAAAGGAGCTGCAAAAAAAAAAAAAAAAAAAAGGAAGAAAAAATATCAATATTATTTCTGTCAACACTCAAAAAAGAAATGAGTAAACCCACTATGAAGAGTAAAATTGCCCAAAAACCCAAACCACTGAAGAGAGAAAATACAGACATGGTAAAATAAGCACCATGGGAATGGTATAAAACTCTCTCTATGTGCATCACACTCTCTGTTTACCATCTTTCCCTCGCTTTCAGTCCCTCTTCCTGTCTCTCCCTCAGTAATGGGCTTTTCCATACATGGCCTGACAACCATTTCAAGTCAACTAATGGCCTCAGTACCTTCAGGGAATCATAGTGTCAGTGATTAAGGCAAAGGATGTGCCACCAAACCAACATGGATTAAGAGCAGACACTGTGCAGTGCATGTCCAGTGCAAACTAGGATTGCACCATAATATATGCCCAGGAGAATCTTTACTCTTATTTATAGTGGTGGAGAACTGAGGAGAGCCAATGATACATCATTCTGCATAGAGGGTGCTCTGAAGACAAATCACACATGAGACACATGGAAGTTCAGACATTTCGATAAAATAAAGAACAATAGGCAGAAATATTGCAGTTCTCTATTTTTGCAGTCTTTATCTTAAAAGGCGAATCAAAGTTTTAAAGGGAGTCTGTGTGAGTGCTGGAGATGGTGAGAGAAGCTGAGGGGTAGGAAGCTAGCTGTATCTTACAGTATGTACTACCAGGGGTGTTCAAGTCAAATCAGGACTTACTGTACAGTATAATGACCTTTCTGGTGAATGAAGGCATAAACCAACCGACAATTTTAGAAGATTTCAAGCACAGACTCTTAGCCTCAGTAAAACATGCGAATGCAAATGTTTCAAAGAAGGCTGTACGTTCTTTAATGACGATCCCAGTCAAGGTGGCTCCGAGTCCACTGCAGTCGTTCCAATGAACATTCAGCAATTTTCAGAAAATCGACAGATAACTAGTTGCCAACTTGCACAAGAGACGCAGCTGTCTGTTGAAACTGTACACACAATCATTCTGCAATACCGCTTTCAAACGACAGAAACTCTGGGAGCCGGGAGTTATTGCCACATCCCAGTACAGTCCTGATCTTGCTTCAAGCCATTTCCACATGTTTGAGCCATTAACGGAGTTCCTGGAAGGCCAGCATTTTACACATGAAGCAATCAGTCCGATCATGGCCCTGGCATCCTGAGAAAACGTTCTACCTTGATGGTATTCAAGCATTAGTGAAACGCTGGGATAAGTGCATTAGTGTAGCTGGGGATTATATAGAGAAATTAAGGTAACTTTTGATCTCGTTACTGATTCTGCACAATTAAAAGTCCCAGTTCGAGTTGAACACCACTTCTATATTATATGCATTTGCCATAATGTCCAGAACTTGCCGTTCATTTTGTTGATATGTATTGATGTTCAGCAGCGTGCTCAATATTCTACACTACACACAACAGAAGTAACATCATGTCACATTTGAAATAAATATTTATTGCAATTGATAATCATAACCATAATTAAATCACAATGCCATCGGGTCTCATAGTGAAATATCTGCTAAAACTGCTAATACACTCTTTGGAATAATTCTACACATTGATTTGTTTGCTTTCTGCTGCGCACTGTTTTGCTCGGTCACACTATGTGACTCCCAGCTTTTCCTCTCGCTTGTAACGACATTCATAATTCATCACACAGCACCGTGCTAATGCCATTAAACCCGCTTATTATTTCAACTGTTCACTAGATACAGTAAAAACCATGCATCATGGTTAATTAGCTAAAACACCAGGACTGCATGAACAAACTGAGTTATTTTATTTGAGTAAGGAATAAAACATGGTGGGGGTGCACTAATTTATCAGAAGTTAATCAATAACATCGTGGTGTGGTAGGAGTTAAACAAGTGGGTGTTTACACCGTATGATATTTGGCCTGATTTTGCTTTTGCCAATATAATCATATACATATATCTCAGAGAATAATCTTTGGTCATGTGTTGAAATCTGTGGTCTCGGAACATACCTGGTGTAGTGCGACTGTGAATGGTTCTGGCATTGTTGAAAAATTTGCTGCAAATCTGAGCAGTGTTACAACACTCACCTAAATTGCACCACTATAAAAAGGGAAAATAATTACACAAAACTCAGGGGACAACAACAAACACAACCATGGCAATGCCAAAATGCCAACAAAAGCTACTCGGTTTAAAACAAGAGCAGTTTGTGAAATTGCAGCAGCAAACACAATGGCTCTTTAGTGTCTCATCACACTTATATCATGACAGGACAAAAAGAGACACCACACGGAAAGAAACGGAAGAGGAATTTCAGCTTTAGGTTTGAGCATTTGTCGCTATCTAATAAGCATTCAAATGATCTGTTCATGAAGTCTATTGACTATTATGACCATGTGAAACTTTATTTGTGCTTTCCAGAGCAGTAAACCTGCTGCTGCAGCTGATGATGATGATGACGGGGTCAAGGGTGCATGTGCAGGCTTGTCTTTATTTACTAAATGTATTTATACAAAGGAAACTAAAGAACGTAAAAGACCCAGATCAAGAGATAATTGCTGTACCAATGCAAGAAAAAGATAAACTAGGACCTTCAATAGAGACACCAATCAATAGAACACAAGGGTCACATGAACACAATCACACCAGAAAATAACTAAGCTTAAGCTGCTGAGAAACTGACTGAAGTGCAGGTCAAAATAAACTCGTCTTTCAACTTTAAAAATGTCAAAGCCTTAAGAAAGTGACCGCTAGGGGGAACGCTGACAGTAGGGCAGGCTCATTAAACAACCCAGTCTATTTTAACACATTCCAAACACTTCATCCAAGAAGTCATTATTCAAGATTGAATGGGATCCAAGGTGAGGGGCAGAGAGAGAGAGAGAGAGAGAGAGAGAACGGCATCTTGTTACAGTAATGGACTTTGGCCTTGGACTTGGAAGAGGTCACAGCAGTGGCCCTGCTTATAAGAGAGGACTGTGAGATTTTCTCTCTAGAATACACCCACTCCAATTAACCCGTCACTTCCTACCAAAATCACAGGATTTGCCTGGCTTCTTATCATTATTCTTTAATTGCTTATCTTCTTCAAAGTCTCATCAGAATACCCTCACACGGCAAGAGTTTATTAATAGAATAAAAAGTAGAGTAATTATGAGGGTGGAAAAAATAAAAAGAGAGAAAGAGAGAGAGTGAGAGAGAGAGATCTTCCACCCTGGCTTGGTCCTTGCTGGCTAATTGGCCAGTGTTTTTGTACCAAAATTACTTCACTAAGCCACATTTATCAGACGAGAGATGTTCAGTAGTGAGACTGCATTGCAAAACATGAAAAAAAAAAAGATAAATAGCAAAGAGGATTTTTTTTTTTTAAATAAACTATTGCACCTGACATTGCATCAGACCTCGGAAAGGCAGACCACCCCGTGGGATTCCTAAACTAATGATGGGCTTTACACTGGTTTAACACCCTGACATATCATCAGCTCACTCAATTCCATGAGCCCCATCTCCAAAGCAATCCAGCGTGTAGGGCAGCTTTTGTGTCTGTAAAGACACCTAGCACACATAAAGGTTTGGAACATATGATACCTACAGGACTATATCATGGCAATGCACAAAACATGATCACCAGCACAGAAGATACTGTATTAATCGAGTCATCTCATTAACTTCAGAGTACACTCTTTAGTGAATGGATAGTAGTGTATTTATCTTTCCTCTTCAAATGTTTCAAATAAGAAGGGTTAGATCTTCCAAAGGCACAGTGAAGTCTGGGTCGTTTACCTTTGGTGATGGTAACTTATTTTCGGTTATCTTGCTCCAGGGCAGAGAAACCTGTTTAGCCGAAGTGTGTGAGTGAAACGCACAGCAATGTCAGAATATTCGAAGACCTATTACCAGAGAAAACACAATTTTCTAAATAAGCAGTATCACACTCGAGGCAATGATGTTGTGCTGAATATCAGCACGGGTGCGACGCGGTTGTAGACATCACAGCATTGTGGATATTCATCACAAGAGCATGACATCGAGTGTGTTCTTTTATAAAATAGTCCTACAAATGCCAGTTATCAACATACCAACACATATACTTGCAAAGACTGGTGGAACTAACGAACCGCGACTTGTGGAACTGGCAGCTGACAGTTAGTGTAAATAACAGTGGTGAAAGTAGATTTAAATTCTTACTCGTACTACATAGCTGAATGGTGAGAAGAATAAACCATGGAGGAGGGAGAAAGTCCCAAGAAAAGTGAGATTTACTTTTCCACATATTCAGCTATGGTATATCAGCTAACTTCTGGAGATCCAAGGTTAAATCCCATATAGTGTTAAACGGAAAGCTAGTGCGCTATTTAGGTTGTTTGATCCCTTGTTCCACACACCAAGTAGTGCCCTTCGCCAGGGCTTAGAGAGGGATTTGGGACTCAGCCTTATGTTAGAAGCTATTTAGCTTTGTAGCTCGCATTATCCATAAACACAGTCGATTCAGACGGAATTCAGACGGAGCAGTTATTAAGGAGGCAAAGTGTTGTTTAAGATGACATAGCATTATTAGATGTGTTTTCTTGCTGAAAGTTTTGAATGTAGGTTTTGGCAAGCAGCTGCCGTCTACTCAGTACTGTGGACCGTACAAACATACTTTCATCCATGCTGCAACCGACAGTGATACATATAGTTAAACGTCCCAGTGCAAAAGTTAAGGTAAGTCTTCAGTAATTAGGAGTATTACATGACCAGTGTTCATCACTGTTTGTATAAACAGGTCTGAGTATTCATATGAATGTCATGGAACCTAGAGGAAACCCAAATATAATGTTCTACTTTGGATATTTTATTTTAATTGATTGCTCTGGAAACAGTTTGTTTAGTGAATATCCTCATCTTTTTGTATGCACTAAATCACATGTTAATATCTACTCATACCAAAATTGAAATTTATTTCCACTGAAAGACACCATCCACATTTATGATCTAATCTACGTACGAGAAAACAATGTCCTAACTGGGATCCAACTAGAAGCAACATAAAATCATTTGGCTCTATCACCTGGAGATCACAAGTTCTCATGAATCCTGCCAATGCCACAGCCATCTGTGCCTCGACGTCAAAGAGAGCAAAAATGGCTTTAAGGGATGAGGGATGGCATACATTTCCCCCTGTTAATCACAGCAAGACTAGCCAGTCATGGGGCGGCGGCGGAGGGGGGGGGGGGGATCACTGTAAACTCAGGGATGACTCATATATGATATTTATAATAAAGCTTATTTCTATCTAGGACATTCATATTATTTACATTACATTTACAGCATTTGGCAGACGCCCTATCCAGAACAACTTACATAAGTGCTTTGAAGTTTCTTTCAAAGAATATAATCCTTAGGTTACTGACTAGAAATACCATTCGTTTTTACCTAAGAAACAAATAGGTCTTCAGACAACATTTACAGATTGCCAGGACTCGGCTGTACGGACATCTAGAGAAAGTTCATTCCACCACCAAGGTGCCAGAACAGAAATCAGTCTAGTCGCATGTCTTCCTCGGTTCCTGACAGACAGTCCCGGACAGATCATGGTGCGGTGTGGGGTATGAGAAGTGCTTTGAAGTTAGCATTCTAGAATGTTTTTGGCTTTGTAGGTAAGAATCAGTATTTTAAATCTGATGTGGCAAATACAGGAAGCCAGTGGAGGGAGCAGAGGAGTGGCATGATGTGGAAGAAGTTAGGACGACTGAAATCACATCATGCATCTGCATTCTGGATCAGCGGCAGAGGTGGAATGACACACAGACACAGACCTGCCAGGTGTGAGTTGCAGTAGTCCAGTCTTGAAATAACAAGGGACTGAACAAACACCTAAGTGGTACGTGTGGAGAGAAATGAAAAAATCCTTTTGATGATATAAAGAAGAAATCAATAAGTGTGTCAGGTTAGCGATGTGAGAGGAAAAGGACAGTTGATTGTCCAAGGTTACCCCAAGGTCCTAGGCAGTGACTGAAGGTGTGATCTGAGAGAGGTCCAGGGAGATCATAAGATCCTCTAGCATATTTCATATTGTGCCAAAACATTGAAAAATAATAAAACACTACGCAAATGCTAAAACTGTGCTTTACTGTTTCTCAATACACTTAGATTTTGTATCTGAGACTGAAGTACAGTATATTTCTTAGTGACCAAATCCCAATTAAAGATTAAAACTTTAAATCATTTTGGCATTTATTTATATGAGAACACAATCTGCCCATATTTCTTACATATAAGACATAACACTGAGGTCTGCACTGGCTGTCCTGTTTTGCCCAGATTTGATCAGGAAGACAGATAGCTAATTATTAGTCTCATAAACCAATCAGTGTTTAACATGGTGAAGCAAATGACTCTGTTCTATAAGCTTCATCCAGACATGCTTTAATTAATAGCTTTTCATGACAGTTTAAGTGCTGAGAGTGAGGCACGGGACACACAAATAGAAGTCCGTAATCACTGGGCCTCATGCAGCAACATTCTCTTAAATTCCTCCTAACATTTATGTTCATTTTCTGTAAAGTGAAAAATAAGAGAAGTCGACCCCCGATACAGCCAATGTCCTTAAAAATGGATGCTCATTGGATTAGCATAGGATTAGCACTTAAATAGTATTTAACACCCCTAAACACCATGTAAGGGAAGGTGCATGTTGTTTTGTGTGCAAAGCGGACACTAAAATCAGTAAATCAGTAGTGAAACTTTGTAATAAACAAATGATCTTCCAGAGTGATTGGTATCACAGGTAAATCAAAAACGCAGCATGGCAAAGGATCTTTGATTTTGTGAAATTTTCGCATCAGCCAAGGGACACACAGAAATAAATAGAGAGAACGTTTTTTGTCTTAATTAATTTGGATCCATTAACCAATAGTATCACTTTAGCATATAAATTAAATGATCCAAAGTCCTCTAAAAACATATACAGTAATAATCTAAATATACGACACATTTTTTATGTTTCTCAATTATAGAACTATTTCTGTGTATCAGAATAACAATTTGGGTCCTGTTTTTTTTATTTTTTATTTTTTTTATCTTAGTAAGAGTTCCTTCCACCATTCTTTACCTAAGAAATGAGCGAAAACATCAGTGACTGCTGCAAATAAATGGGTTTAAACTCAATGGGAAAATAATCATGGTTATGCTAAAAAATTTAGACAATTTGTGTATATATGGCTTCGCGCATGAGGCCCATTGTGTTTTGCTCATTTTGCTGAAGGCTGTGACCTTTCTGGATGTCGATCAGACACTTACTGTCCCTTACATGAGTGGCATTTTGTAAAGGAAAAACTGAAAATAGAGGCCTATTCATGCTGCAGTGAACTCAGTCTAAAACTATGTGTTGGCTATGTGCTATGGATTTTCTGCCTTTTTGGATACACACCAGCAAATACATACAGCAGCATAACAATCATCAATTTTAAGATGAACTTGTGGAAATGGAACATCACTGGGCCGGCCTGGGAATACAGTACTTGCTCAGTGAATTCTCCTTTCTTAAATGAAATCTTTTTTTAGTTCCCTCTTCAGGGCAGTGTGTTATATCTCACTGTGGTTTTCATGTTTTTCCTGTCATTACTGAGCACATCACATGATGCTGCATCATAAAACCTACACCGATTATTATGTTTGTGATTTTTAATAAAAATGGACGGTCTGTGTCAGGCAATTTCACTCTGGAATGAGAAAGAACGCCAAGAAGAAGGAAGCATTCAGAAACAGCTTCTTTCCTCATTCTGCACCATCTGCAACCTCAGCTTGAGCTCAGTGCTACTGTAGATGGCCATCTTCAACATAATATGTCTTTTCTTCGGATGGTGTACTGTCTGATTTCCAGCTCAAATATGCTTGGTGCCAACCACATACATTTGCATGCCATTTAAATACAAGAAAATACAGCAGCATTAAAACATTAACTGATTTAATTTATTTCAAACGCTGTTATAGTTATTAATTCTTTCCGTAATTACGTTAGGTCATTATGACCCCTCACTACAGCTTAGCAGATAATCACTTACAGATAGGCTTAAGGTGCTCCTGTGCAACCTAATGAGGAATCTGTGTGAATACAAACCCGTTGATATATAGTGATATAGTGGACTCTTTTTCTTTTCTATGAACATTTGCCCTGCCCCATTGTTAACCTTGTTAGCTGTTCCTTCAAATTAAGTCATACACGTTATTATGAGAAATTGTAAGATCATTTTCTCACATTAAGAAACATTTAATAGTGATTAAAAAAAAAAACCTACTGTATGTCTATGTGTTTGGATAATGGATAATAATAGTATAAAAAAATCATATTTTATGACCTGGGAATTAAATAAAGGCACTCAGACCCATGTTTTTTTTTTCTTTTTCTTTTTTTTTTCTCAGTTGCTCATGCAATTTTTTTTTATTCCTCATCGTACAGTATGATTACAGAATATGTGACCTTCTCTGCCCAAAGAGCAGATTAAAGAGTTTCCTTTAGTAATAAGTTGAACTAGAGCTATCGGCCCTTTTGTACATGAGGCAAAGTAATTCAGTATTATGTTCAGCATTTTTATCTGCCTCTGCCTTTTAAGTCTGATGAAGGTTTTCTGCATCACCCATCATATCAGGAAACCCAGCAAACTATTTCAGCTGATCAAACTGAGCACTAAAAAATACTGCAACAGATCCTGGCATGAATAAAAAAAATACTCTAGTCTCATTTCAGACTTGATTTTTCTTAAACAACCACCTGCAGCTTCTGCATTAGAGCCACTGTTGCAGTTTGTCATGGCAAATCACATGCGTTTATGTAAACTATTTACTATACATCTCATTATTTGCCCTCTCTTTTGATTACTTCGAACAGAATTGATGGCCTTGGTCAAACGTGGTAATGTAAAGCATCAATGCGATGCAAAACACAGACTTCACCTTGAGGCGTGTAATTCATTAACTAATCACTAACGCTGAAAATTTCAAAGATAACAGTTGTCACAATTCTAGGTAATTTTTTACATGTAATAATGAATTTTATGTTATTAAGGGTTTATTACTTTTAGTTGCATATCCCTAATAGAGTTTTGCAGATATACAGTACAGTTACTGACTTAAACTCATTCATATGTCAGTCAACTGTTAATTGAAAGAATGATCACATGACTGCACATCAGGTGTTGCTTGGGCAGTGAATCATTCGCAGTAAAGCACTGACATATTCAAAAATGTATATGATTCATAATAAGGTGGCACTGAGTGCACATGAGGCTGAATGAGAATAAGGATCAGTTCCTCATAATAAGTTTATTTATATCCTTGTTTGTCTCAATGTGCAGGTGTATAACAAATTTCTCTATTTTCTCTCTGTTGCAATTTTTTTTTTCAGAAATAAACTTTATGTATTTTAATTGTACAGCGTGTTTGTAATCAGGACGCATTGTTCCAAAACTCAAATCCAGATGCATATATAACAAGCCTAGGATAACATGAAGAAGAAACATTTTGAAAAAAATAAATAAACATTCTCATCTGTGTGGTCCCATATATTTGGATTATAAATCGATACAGTACAGAATCAAAAAGGCAAGAAATTTAAGCAAGAAATAATGTTATATAAATAATTCAGCAGTAATGCCATGAATCTGTCATATAAACTGTAGTAAAGTGGAGTAGTATATACATTATATTCTAGATTCATTACACATAAAGTGGAATATTATACTAGATACTGTGCAACTCTCAGTCTACTTCAGTAAATGCAAGGGGAAAACTGCTGACTTGACAGATGTACAGAAGATGATCATCGATACCCTGCACACGGAGCGTAAGCCACAGAAGCAGCTGTATCGAAGCGTTTATGGAAAGTTGACTCAAAGTGAAAACTGTCCTAGGAAAAGGAGCAATGTGGACCAAGTGGGTAGAGGATCTACGGGGTCTTGTCAAGAGGAATATTTTAATGTATTTCAAGGGTTACTGGTGAGTCCTTTAAAGTTAGGGAAATTATTCCAGTCCAGTTCTACAACCAGTGTGATTCTCTGTGAATAATAATAATAATAATAATAATAATAATAATAATAATAATAATAATAATAATAAAAAACGCTACATATGCTTCCAAACAGCCTGCCTCATATTAAGCTATCGTCATATGAAACAATCATAACATGTGATATTGTTTAGGTTGTTTTATTGCAACGTTAAAAAAGAAAATCATCACTGGTGTTTGGTCCAACGCAGCATTTTTTGATTATGTTCCTGAAGGACACCTTAGTTGCTACGCCCTACAGCTGTATAAGGTATTAATAAAGAAATGTAGTCTGTTTTCTCTTATTCTAATCCAGACCCTATTAAGGGCAATTCATTCACTAAGATATAAACAGAATGAAATACATGGCTTTGGATGATATAGTGGAAAATTACTTACATTTGCTAAATATTTTTTTCCCATTATGTATTCAATGAAGTTTTATCCCTCAAAAAATTATGAAATTAATAAATAAATAAGGCACCACGTGCATACAGTTTCACAGTAAACATATAAAGGTGTTCAAAGGGTGTGTCGAAAACAGATAATTAAAATACCAATAGCAGGGTGGAACTGGAAAACAGAGCCAAAAAAAGAGCCAATAAATGAGCAGCCACACACACACACACACACACACACACACACACACACACACACACACACACACACACAGTGGCAAGACTTCACAAAGATGAACAAGTCTAATAGAGCTTAAATACACAGTGCTAATGAGACACAGGTGCAGCTAATTGACTGGACTGTTGGTTAGTGAAATGCTGCAGTACAGGCCAGGACTACAGACAGACTGCAGTGGAACTTCACTCAAGAAAACAAACACTCAAATTCAATTCCTTCTGCTGTAGTTGGCCAGACGTTTCACTCAGAAAACAGGCCAATTTCAAATACAATCATCTGTCTACAGAGAAAATGTAGTGTAAAATAATAATAATAATAATAATAATAATAATAATAATAATAAAAGCTACAACAACAACAACCATAATAATAATAATAATAATAATAATAATAATTTATATTTTATTAATAAAATAATACATTAATAAATAATAAAGTCACACTTTATTGTTTTGCTGGAGTGCTTTAGGCCTTTTAGTTTCATTGTGGTATGCATTTATTGTGACAACCTGAAGCAACATCACAACTTTGAGCTTGTATTTGATCTTGTATTGATGACGGGATGATTGAATCACTTTCAATGTAAGGCCCAGACTCTGTGGTGTCCAACTCATGTGCGAAAATTATTCCTCATGCTCCCGTAACTACTCTTTCACAGTGTGGGTCCTGGAATATAGCCGTGCCATCAGGGAAGGGAAAACTCCATAGATGTGATGACCTGGTCATTCAGTACATTCAGGTCGTCAGCTGACTTCATTTTATGGCCACATAATGTTGCTGAGTCTAGACCTGACCAAACTGAAGGAACCCCAGATCATAACACTGTCTCCAGAGGCTTGTACAGTGGCCACTAGCACACTTCCCTTCTTAGCCTGATGCACACATCGCTCTGGAGTTGCTCTGGATTGGACAACTTATTTGGCCAACTAGTACAATGGATGTACAGGACGTAAGTAAACGATAACAACAACCTTCACAGGAATCAATGCACATCTTTCAGATCACATTTTTACATAAATGCACCAATCCATATGCACCAAAATAAAAAACAACTTGCAATATCGATTTAAGCCATCCATTACAGAGTATAAAAATATCTTTATTTTTTATTTAAGGCATTATTTATATCTTTATTTTACAGTTCATCTCTGGTGCTTAAACACATCGGTCAAACTACATTCTCTATCACAGCCCACACGAATCATCTTGCAAAACAATTCATCTTCTCTGCAAATCTCCTTCAATCAAGACAATCTCACTCAAACAGCAACACCCAGCAGTCCAACAGTAAACACTAGCAAGCATTCATAAACCATTCACAGGCAAATTAACTACTGTACATGTCTCAAAAATACAGATCATAACCTGCGGTCAGCTCGAAAGTGTTCCAGAAAACATGTCTTCACTGTAAGCACATTCATTTTCATACAGTATTTCATACAGTACTGTAACACAAAATACAAGAAAAAGATTTGCCATCTGCTTTTCTCTGCCTGATCTTTCCTGTCCCTGATATTGGGCCACATGGGTTCATCATCATCACTGCTAAGACTGGCAATTCAATTTAGGAAAAATCTCCAGGCATTCCGGATCCAGCTCAGAGGTCTGACGCTGTGATTGCCCTACATGCCTCAGTCATAGCTCTGGGGCAGTGATCACACGGCCTCCGGCTCCGAGCAGAAAAAGAAGTCTGTTGAGTGAATTCTGTTGATCTGTTGAGTGTTTCAGACTTTGGAGAAAATGGTTATCCAATTGCAACTTGAAGTAGTTTGAGATTGTGAATTAGCAGCTGCAGCCATTTTCTTATGATATGCATGATCAGACACTTGCATGCGATTTTTGGTTTTGAACAAATGTCTATTAGCAACGGAAATTGATGTGCAACCAGTGAGAAAGTGTTCACTGTTGTGCAAAAAACGTTTCCTGTTTCACTTATACCGTATGTGTTTGGAATTGACAACAACGGCACTGATGTGTTGGTCAATGCAGGTCAACACCTTCGAAAAAATGAATATACAGTACAGTATTCTGTAAAGCAGCTTTGCGACAATGACCATTGATAAAAGCGCTACGTAAAGAAAATTGAATTGAATTAATACAAACCACCAAAAGCTTTGCAACACATGAGATGGTATTTTATTTCAATTACTGTAAGCACTAGAAATTCAGGAATGCGTGCAGTTGTCTGTACCACAGGTGTCGCCTCTGTGATATTTAACATAAGACCCACATACCCCTGTATAGAACTTTTATATCATTCTCTCTCACCACTGTTGCATTATAAAATGCCAACCATGCCGGGTCTAATTTGCAGTCCTGTGGATCTCATCTCTTTTCTCATGCCAAACATGTTTTGCTTCAATGAATCTCCACTTGTGTTTCTACGAGCAGTGTCCTGATTTGTTACAACAGCAGCATTTCACCTTTGCGTGATTGTATTTCATCATGTGCTCATAATGATTCTGATTATATTGTATGTACATGACAAATAAGAAATGAACACACAAGAATAACTATCCAGTAAATATAGACCTACAACACACACACACACGCACACACACGCACACACACACGCACGCACACAATTACAGATTTCAGCTGGAAACCCAGGCCTATGCATTTGGCTGGTAGGCGCCACTCCGGAGAGAAAATCTCATTATCTTAATTAGCTCCTTCTCTCTGAAATATGCATTGATTATTTTGTTTCATGAAGAGATGAAACACAGACTCAAACAGGGCTTAAAATGATTAGGCCTGCATGTGCTTCTCGTCAGCTTCTGTTAAACAGACAGTAGCAGCACAGTTTGGCAACGGAGGCATCTTGTTTCAAACTAAATGAAAATTAAAACTAAAGGAAAATATTACATTTTGGAGGCAGGAACTGCTGTTGGAGTAAATCTTATTAACTAATCGCTTTCACGTGCAGTCACGGATCGTCCTTGATTAAAAAGTGTCATGGAAAAATATATAGTACTGTGCAAAAGTCTCGAGCCAGCCCTCATTTCCTCATATTTTGCCTCCAGAGAGACAGACTTTCTTGTATTTTGTAATGTACTGTAGTCTTGAAGAATAGTTCTCCAGGACGTCTTTGGCTCTCACTTTTGGCAGGTTTCTGGCTCTCATTTTCAAGTCCATTCCCTGTACCTGACCAGTTTCAGATGAATGTTTTTTGCTTGTTAAGAGACACAGTGACCTACGAATCATTCAGGAATAAAACACATCTAATGTAAGGCATGAATACTGGTGATGCTGAATGCTGAGTGGTTGGAACAGACGAGAGGGAAAATGAGGTTGCTGCTGAGGTCATTACATAAACAACGTGTTTTTAGACCGCTTGCAGCCTGTTGCAGCAAAAATGTGCTCTCATTTCTTTAATTGATAAACAAATATTTATTTAATATTATTATATATAATAACTCAAACTGTTTATTTAGCATAATCCCTTGTAAGAATAATAATAGAAATCAAAACACCTTATTGAAGTACATTGATTTTTTTCTTTATACTTCTTTTATTACCACAAACACCTTTTCCATCGTTACAAAAGAAGCCAATACTGTGTGTGTGTGTGTGTGTGTGTGTGTGTGTGTGTGTGTGTGTGTGTGTGTGTGTGTTCAAATATATTGAAACCTCAATTATTAACTACTACTTGTAATAATAATAATAATAATAATAATAATAATAATAATAATAATAATAATAATAATAATAATAATAATAATAATAATAACTACCTGAACATAGTATATGTTTTAAACATTGAAGGTTTGTTTCCTAGTAAATAATCTAAATAAACTAAATAATTAAATAATTATTGTGCGCGTGCGTGCGTGCGTGCGTGCGTGCGTGCGTGCGTGCGTGCGTGCGTGCGTGTGTGAGCGCACACTGGATTTGTATGAGTGCATGTTCAATGTACATGTTTCATGTGATTTCATAGGATGTTTTCCACAATGTGGTGAAGGGAAACAAAAGTGAAAAGGTGATGCGACATGTATAAAGAGGTGAGGGCGCGCACACACACACACACACACACACACACACACACACACACACACACACACACACACACACACTGCAATTATTATTATTATTATTATTATTATTATTATTATTATTATTACTACATTTGTATTGTTTATTATATTATTATAACACCAATAATAACAACAACAAGAATAATGTCATGTTTCCTCAGAAATGGAATCAGGTTCTACCAAAATACACCCTCACCTACAAACACACTACAAACCTCCCATACCATTCTTTCTTTTTTACCCTCACTCACTTCACCTGATGTTTACTGTTTATGCTTATCTGTTTTTTGCCCTAGTTATTCTGTTTGCCTGTTGCCTGACCACTTACAGTACCTGTCTTGGCTACAATGCCTGTCTTACTCTCTGGATTTGCTTGCCTGTCATTTATTTATTTATTTATTTATTATATTAATATTACTATTATAATAATAATAAACACTTTTGCTGCAGCCATCTCTTCTGCAGAAGATACAGTGTGTACAATAGAACAGTGTGTACAGTGTGTACAATGTGTATAATGCACTGACCACTGAATCAGGAAACACTGATAGACTTCCAAGTGAAGCTAAGGGAATTATATTTGACCACTTAACTGCAGCTTTTAAGAGCTTTAGGCAAAGCAAATGACAACTCTCTCTGCTCCAACTTAGCTTGCATTTGGACTCTCAAATTTGACTCTATTTGGTTGCATATGAAAGGTAGAAATCCTGCTTAGCACAGCTTTTGATGCTCAAATAAAAACCCAAAATCACTTACATTTACATTTAAAATAAGAGCATTTGGCAGATGCCATGCCATGCATGTCTTGTGTGGTAACCATAGTAACAAGGATGATACAGATAGCACATAACCAACTAAGATCGCACCATGAAAGTATACACACAAGACACACATACGCCATCCAAAATGTATGCCTATTCATCTGCAATGAAGAGTCACTAAAGATATGCAGGGGATTGTGGGATCGAAATGGATTTATGCAAATAAGGGCTGTAGGGTTGTGCTGCCCTATCCTATTATCATGAACCATTTTATTTTTAACGAATTCAAGTCAGGGGTTCAAATTCCATTTTTTTTTTTTTTTTGTCCAACACCCCCAAAATTTCAGAACTACATCACACTGAACATGCACTCGTTCATCTTACCTGCTTCTCTGCGCTGTGAGTCCACTGCAGATGTGATTGCATTAAAAATAGTTTGGCTGTGGAATCCACTACTACACAGCTTCTGGTTTATCATTCATGGCATTGCTAAATAAATAACTAAATAAATACCTATTAAGTCTATTTCACTATTCAGCCTTATTTTTTATTTTTGTGTTGACTTTTTCTCCAACTTCCCACACAACCAACGATCACTGAAATTGCAGCTGCATCTCCGACAAAAGTGACGTGTACTGTACACACAAGCATGCACTAAAAGACAGGTATGCACATTCTAATCTCAGCACATCCACCCACACTGTTACATCTAACATATTGTACATGCAGCCACTCTCGCTTTCAGCTTATACTGACAACATGATAAATACTCACAATGTATCGAGATGCAATGAAAAAACATTTTTCACTTTTTTCTTTTCTTTCATCTCTTTTTCACAACTTGTTTATTAATTATGTGTTAGAATAAGTAATTATACTGGTATCATTTCAAACCATAACTGTCTATGTGGCTATTCTGAAATGATTGTCCTTTTAGTTCTACAGCCTCTGCACTTCACATTAACTATTACGGTCAACATTGTTTATGTGGAAGTTGCACTTTTCCAAACAAGACATAATATCACAATTTAATGATGAATAGATAAACTAAGCGGAAGAAACTTTTTGACCCTGCCACTAAACTTATGTAGCAGCTGTTGATATTGTACATTTTAAAAAGTAAAAGAAAAACACTCATGTACAGTAGTATAAGCTGTTACCTCTTCTCTCTCTCTCACTTTACCCATTTTATTCATTTTTTCAATTAACTTTTGGGAACTTTCCTCTTAAGTACATGCTGGTCAAGTTGACAAAGCTTATCCTAGAGAACGAATATTGTTACTACTGTAAATGCCATGTGCATGGCTTAATATTGGAATAGATGGTTATTGTGTGTGTGTCACTGTTCTAAGCGCCTTGCGTTCTTCACAGTAAATGTGTGATACTGCAAGTGTATCACACATTTACTATGTCAGCCGTCCAATGCACTTGTTTTCATGCAGAAATTCTATCTCAGGTAGATGTTTCTTATTTACCTGTTTTTGCATGGTCCGTTCATGCAGCTTAAAAATGAGTGGAAGATGAGCAGAACAAAGAAGCTACAAAAAGCAGCAGATTTTGTCTATGCTGTTACAGTATCACTTTTCTTCATTAAACTACTAGTGAAATATTCTACCGTTCAGCTCGATTTCCAGTCTCAACTATTTTTTTTTCCCAGATAGGGCAATGATGCAGTCGATCAGGAGGCCGATTGATGTCCACTTATGATCAGAACAGCCAACATGCGTGACAATGTCATGTGTGAACAGGGACACTGTGTTCCCAGCAGCATTTCATTAATTTTTTTTTTAAACTAATTTTAAAGGATAATGCTACCATGCACTGCTTCTATGCACTGCTGTACTTTAAAACTTTGAACTTAGGTAGAAGGTTTTCACTCAGCTTATTTTATCTGCATCGATTTCATCTCTATACTGACTAATATCCCAGTCATAGTCGCACAAAAACCTCCCCACAGCATGAGGCTGTCACCATGGTGTTTGACTGTAGGGATGGTTTTAATAAAGTGATGTGCAGTGCCAGATTTCCTGATTCCAAACAGTTCCATCTTTGAGTCATCAGACTATAGGATTTTGTTTCTTATGGTCTGAGAGTTGTTCAGGTGCATTTTGGCAAACACCTAGGAGGCTGCCTTGCGCCTTTCAGTGAGGAATGGCTTCTGTCTGGCCACTGGACCATATAGGCCTGATTGGTGGAGCGCTGCACCTTCTGTATGTCTCTCCCTTCTCCATAGGAGACGTGCACAGGCTGTCATTTCTTGGTTACCACCTCACCAGGTCCCTTCATTCCCGGTTACTGGAACAATTGTTGGTTGTTCCAGGTCTTTTCCATTTAAGAATGAAGGAGGTTATAATGGTCTTGGGTGCTTTCAATGCTCCAGAAAGTTTCCTTTATCCTTCCCCAGATCTGTGTCTTAACACAATGCTGTCTTGTGGATCTACAGATAATTCCCTCACCTCATGGATTTGTTTTCAATCTGACATGCACAATCTACTGTAAGATTGTATATAGACAGGTATGTGTCTTTCCTAATTATGTCCAATAAAGTCAATTAGGCCCAGGTGGACTGCAGTCAAGTTGTAGAAGCATCTTAAGGACCACTGATAGGAGTAGGTTGCACCGAAGTCCAATTGCAAGTGTCATAACAAAGGGGCTGGATATTTATCTAAATGGGATCTTTCAGTCTTCATTTTTTGAATTAACAAAAAATATCTAGAAAAATCTAGAAATTGTTTTTTTTCGTCATTGCGGACTATTGTGTGTTGAATGATGAGGAAAAAATAAATTTGAAAATATGTGAAGCATAAACATAAAATATCTAGATAATTGCAGCCATAGTCAGTGATTAATTATGATTAATCACACTTTTAAAATACTCAGATTTACTACAAACAATTTATTTAAAATGTGCAATGTTGAAATAAGGAAATGCATAACAAACTGAGGAAACAGAAGAAGCAGATTATGCAGTTTTATAATATCTCAAACATTAACATCCAACAAATATTCAACTAAAATCCAGGACCAGCACTGCATGCATGCAGCAAATGTAGTATGAGGTGTGGTGACGCGCCGACAGCAGAGCTCGAACCCTGATCCTCAGATCCAAAAAACAACCACCTAGAGACTTAGCTGCCTGAGCAAGCACTCCTATGGCTAATGTTTAATGTATTCTTGTAAAAATAATTATAATTACATATAATAATGTATTTAATATATATATTGTTATATAATTTTTATTTGTATAATAATTTATTTAATTGAATGTAATAATTATCTAAACTTCCATCTATAATCTTTTTATAATGAAACTTGCTGTTCAGCACATCTGGTAATGTTTCCTCAGTCATCTTATTATCTGTGCTAAACGTGCCATTATCACATAGTCAGGTGATCTAAATATTTAAAAATATACTTAAATTGTGAAAGAGATTTGATTTGAGAATGAGAAAGTAATTTTTTCACACATGAATTGGCAACCACACTCTAACCAAAGCTAAAGTCTGCCAAACTGGTATTTGTTTATATTGACAAAACAACCAAGTGTAGTCTCATAACTTGGGAAAGCATATTTCTCTGCCGTGATAATATTATTTTCAGCTGGAGATTGCTAACGCATAGAGTTGTGACATTTAAAGGTGTGGTGAAAAAACAAGACCTGTGGCTGATCACAGACTATGAGCTTCCCTCCCCCCTGTACTTTTACTCGGTTAACCAAATGAGAAGAAGATCAGAGGTCAGAGCCCCCTTTTTAAAAAAGTGTCTATGTCTGCGTAATAGTTCAACAAATCCATCCTAAGTGGATGGATGGTACTTACTGTACACCGAGCTCATGTCCATATGTGTGTGAGAATTCATCTTTCTGTTAAAAGGCATTTTCAAATTGCAATCTAGGTGAAGTGAAAACCCTGAGGGACGTTTGCTGTATTTAATCTGCAGGTTTCTTTGGGGCTGGTAAGTGACTCTGCTGGTGTCCTCCTTATTTCCAGTGCTCTGATCACAGGCAGCACTGTGCTGGGATTTAAAAGGTGAGGGTCTGATGAATGTAAAACTTCCGATCATTCATCCAAAATCCAATTTCTGCTCAGAAGAGTAGTGACTGCCATATTTTCGGGACCATTATTCTGCGGAAGAGATGCAGAGCAAAGGGGAAAACTAATGAATTGCCAGTTGCAGTATATGCATGACTGCCCTCGGCTCTCCCCTTCACTCTCTCTTGCATTAGGGCATTAAGGCTCTCCTGAGTCAACTCATCAGCATGAGTGTAACACAAACACTCTATTGATTTTTTTTTTCCTTTTACCAAATGCTGCCTTGCAATATCACTAAAGCATAATTTATCACATGCACAAGTAATGGAGCAGTCTGGTAAAAATACCATCACAGGTGCAAATACATGTTATATGCACAGGCCTTCTGCTTTCTCTGCCTTTCTTTCTGTCATACAGAAACACACACAAAGGTTTGAAATCAGCCTCAGGCTTGGCCCAGCACTGCCAATTAAACTGGAATATGACTCATACTGGGCATCGAATGCAGTGCTGGGTGCTCTCTAAATCTGACCTAACACTATTCCAGATATGTATGTGTGAGAGATGAGTATGAGGGGAGGATAACGTGAGAACCAGTCGGTGTCCTCAGACATCAAAGATCCTTTTTTAGATGATCACCTTTCCACCATCATTCTGTTCCCGCTGCCACTGTTTTCTTGACAGCTCTCATATCTCCTAGCTTTGTCTTTACCTTTATACGGTACTTACCCTGCATTTTATTATTTCTTCACAGTAGAGGTTTTTATAATGATAATGGCCTAAGGAGAGGGCAGATTGTAGAAGAGTCCCTTAAGGAACACCATTCTCTCTCTCTCTCTCCCTGCCACACTCTCAATTTCTTACTCACCATATGGTGTAGTATTCATTTCAAATGCCTGATATTTCCTTATTAACCTTATGCACCCATGAGCGTGAGTGCCTATAACTACCACTACCAGCACGTCGCTTCCTCTTCTTGGAAAATGGACAGATTTTGTCGTTACTGGCCACTGTAAAATCTGTATGAAAGCCAAAACATTTAAACCATTTTTTTTACACTAGGAACAAACCAAGATTTTTTAATTAAAACATTTTCTCACCTATTAGTCTAAATGAAGGGAAATTAATTAATACTTTTGCAGTTGACCCTCAGCACATCCCCTTTCCACATTCTTCCACATACAGTACAGTAAGTAGCATTTCACACACACACACACAGACAGACACAGACAGACACAGACACACACGCACACACACAGACGCACACACACAGACGCACACACACAGACGCACACACACAGACGCACACACACAGACGCACACACACACAGACACACACACACAGACACACACAGACGCACACACACAGACACACACAGACACACACACACACAGACACACACACACACAGACACACACACACACACACACACACACACACACACACACACACACA
>JAAGKR010009847.1:0-25014 GCA_011419295.1 Clarias macrocephalus
TCTCTCCTTTCCCTCTCTCTGTCTCTCTGTCGAGCTATACATGTTCGCTCCTGAGCTGCCAGTGATCCAGACCCCTCTTCCCTCTGGACCCGTCTAACTGGTCCTGGAGTCCTGCTTCTGGTTGGAGATCTCGTCGCATGGATGCTCCGTGTGGTCTGCCTGGATTTGTATGGTGGCTGGGGATGGTTTCCATTAAGACTGTCCTATCATCGATTGATGCTCTGGGGACCTGTGACTTCAGTTGTTCGATAGCTCAGGACTGGAATCTCCTACAGTCTACCTGAGCCTCCAGGAACAAACTGGACTCCTTTTAATTTTAATTTTAACACATCTCCTGTTACACTGAACTTCCAGTACACATTATTAAGTTGATCAATCCCTGCTATTCGTTATCACCCAGATGAGGATGGGTTCCCTGTTGAGTCTGGTTCCTCTCAAGGTTTCTTCCTATTACCATCCCAGGGAGTTTTTCCTTGCCACCGTCGCCCTCGGCTTGCTCATCAGGGACAATCTTATAATTTTGATTCATACACATTGCATACAGACTTACTTCTTTTTATTGTGTAAAGCTGCTTTGCGACAATGTCAATTGTTAAAAGCGCTATATAAATAAAATTGACTTGACTTGACTAGATAATCATAATACCCAGGAGAGGTGTTGAAGGCTGTCTCTTCCTCATTGCCCTCCTGGATGCGGACTAGATGATAAGCATTAAGTAGGTCTAATTAAGTAAAGGTGTCAGCTTACTGGAGCAGTTCAAAGACTGTAGCCATGAGTTGTAACGGGTAGCGATTCCTGACAGTGATCTCGCCTTGATAATCTATACAGCGATGTAGGTTCCCACCCATTTTCTTGGTGAATAAGAACCCCGCCCCTGCAGGGGAGGAGGATGGACAGATAATAATTTTCATTTTTGATTCATGTGAGGCTGCCAAGGCTTTTTACAAACAATGGATCCTTGTACAGGATTAAAGTTCGGCTCTGGCTGTATTCAATTGGGTGTTAAGTTACATTCTACAGACAATTGTCTTCCGGAGACAAGGTGACTATATACCTTTTTATGTTTATTGCCTTAAAGCATATTCAGTATAATGTTTAAGAAGTTGGATTCAATACAGGTGAAACACGAAACATTAGAATATTGTGCAAAAGTTCATTTATTTCAGTAATGCAACTTAAAAGGTGAAACTAATATATGAGATAGACTCATTACATGAAAAGCAAGATAGTTCAAGCCGTGATTTGTCATAATTGAGATGATTATGGCTTACAGCTCATGAAAACCCCAAATCCACAATTTCAGAAAATTTTAATATTGTGAAAAGGTTCAATATTCTAGGCTCAAAGTGTCCCACTCTAATCAGCTAATTAAGCCTTCAGTTGTGCAGAAAACCATCACTGACATCCTCCATAAGGGGGGAAAGCCTTAAAAGGTAATGGCAAAAGAAGTTGGATGTTCCCAAAGTGCTGTATCAAAGCACATTAATAGAAAGTTATGTGGAAGGGAAAAGTCACGCAACTATCAGATCACGCAACTTTGCCATTAGATCTTATTTGCAATTTGAAGTACAATGAACATCCTTTGTGAAGACTAAATATGGCCTTGTTATCTGAGTTTTGTACATTCAACAGTTATAGATAATTTCCTTCTATACAAACTATTTCAGAAACTATTTCTTCTTCTACATTGTGGGAGATACTTAAAGTAGTTATTAGGGGTAAAATAATTTAATATAACTCAACTTTCAATAAAAAAAACATGAACAAAAGCTGAATAATCTTATTGACTCTATATGAAGGTTTGAGTACCTATACTCCACATCCCTCTCACCTGAACTTTATAAGGAAAGGTTAAACCTTCAAGTTCAGTATAAGCTGTTATCAACAAACAAAACTGAATGGTATTTATTACTATCTAAAGTACATAAACATGCAGAAAAAGCATGATGGCTTCTAACCCACCAGTTAACTTATACCGCAAATTTATAACAGCAATAACAATTTAATAGTTAACCCTATTCAAATCAATAATATTTTTAAGAACTATTTCAAATTACTAACTCAAATTTGTATAGTTTTGAAAGCCCTAAATCTAAATCGGAAATGTTGGAATAGTTATACAGTATACATACTGTATACCCACCCTTAATTAAATTGGATCAGCAAATACAAATAGAAGACATTTTATACTCAATCGCACTAATGCAGAGCAAAAAAAAAAAAAAAACTCCTGGCCCTGATGGCTATCGAATAGATTTTTGTAAAAAAAAATTGGAGACAAACTAGCCCCTAATCAAGAAATTTTTGTGGACTCTTTGGAAAAGGGTAGCTTGCCATTATACTTTACATTATACTATAAAAGACATTATACTTTTATTAAAACCTGGAAAGGACCTCTTAAAATATAATTCTTATAGGCAAATTTCCCTCCGTAATTCTGATGTTAAAATTTTGGCAAAAATAAAATCCTTGATTTACGTTTAGATACTGTAATAGAGAACAGCCAATTAGAAGCCGTGTGTGGAAGTCTGTGATTGGCTGGTTTTGTGGCAGTTTTGTAACACTGGACGAAGTTGAGCGTGCGTACAGGCAGAGTCGAGCGTGAGCAGAGAACATGTTGAGTGAGCAGGGGAGACATTGCACACGCAGAATTGAGCTGTTGAGCACGCAGTGGAGACACTGCATGCGCATAGAGTGCTTTGCCTGCTCTCAAAATGTCAGACAGCGCGCTCAGAATCAGACAGGAAAATAACGCCATACAAGTACAGGTTTGGATGCAAATTGTAAATATTCCTTTACGTTCACAGGGTATAATCTCAAAAGTATATAACATATTAATGTCAATAAATAATAATAATTTAGACAAAATTTGTGTAGAATGGTCAAGGATTTGGCAGCAGAAATATCAGAGGAAACCTGGAATAAAGCTTTACTTAAAGTAAATGGAACAACGTCCTGTACTCACCTGGGTTTAATTAAATTCAAAGTTCTCACAGGCTTTATTTCAGCAAGGTTAGTCTATCAAATATATATGCAAATGTACAGTACAGACCAAAAGTTTGGACACACCTTCTTATTCAAAGAGTTTTCTTTATTGTGTTCTTTAGCCCAACGCGTCTCTTCTGCTTGTTGCCTGACCTAAGCAGTGGTTTCCTAGCAGATATTCTACCATGAAGGCCTGATTAACACAGTCTCCTCTTAACAGTTGTTCTAGCGATGTGCCTGCTGCTAGAACTCTGTGTGGCATTGACCTGGTCTCTGATCTGAGCTGCTGTTAACGTGCGATTTCTGAGGCTGGTGACTCGGATGAACTTATCCTCCGCAACAGAGGTGACTCTTGGTCTTCCTTTTCTGGGGCGGTCCGCATGTGAGCCAGTTTCTTTGTAGCGCTTGATGGTTTTTGTGACTGCACTTGGGGACACTTTCAAAGTTTTCCCAATTTTTCGGACTGATTAACCTTCATTTCTTAAAGTAATGCTGGCCACTCGTTTTTCTTTACTTAGCTGCTTTTTTCTTGCCATAATGCAAATTCAAGCTCTTTCAATGAGAAGGTGTGTCCAAATTTTGGTCTGTACTGTAGATGATTCATGTGAATGATGTTACTCTACTAAGGAGGCCTGGCTCATATGTTTTGGTCTTACCCCAGACTGTTAGATTTCTGGACAATTATATTCAAAATCTTGTCTGAGGCATATGTCGAGGATATCAGGCCTAATTTTGAAATGGCTGTCTTTGATGTAACTAAAAAGCCTGGTATATTTTTCAGCAGATAACATAATCCGACATAATGTGCTAATAATGATGTTAACCTTCTCTGCACTGTTATGAATGATGTTAAAAGTCTCCTTACTGATTTTTTTGTTGTTGTTTTTGTGTGTGCGCGTTCTGGGAGCTGGGTTGTGCAAAAGGGATGAAAAATTTAACTGTACCCTAGTGAAAAAAATACACTTTAGCGTATTACAAATATATTCAAATCTTCAATAGTACACTGCAAATATACTAACAAAAAGTTGTACCATCAATCAATATATATAAAGTATACTAAAATCATGCTTTTACCAATTTTTTTAATTAAACTGTGTACATACTTAAAAATAATTGTTTCCAAAAATATATTATGTGAAAATATACTTTAAGTGAACAGTCAGGTTAATTTCCAAGCACACTTTGTTTTTCAATTTATTTTCTATTTAATCATTGGAAATGTACAGAAAGTATACATTAGAATACAAATTTTAATATATGGTAGTCTCAATTTAAATGTACTCATTCATATGTTCTTATTTATGCTTATATTTAGTGCACTACTCTCTCTCTTGTGGGTGTAGCTTCTCAGACGTTTCTGCACGTTTAAGATTAAACTTACGTTTTTGAACTCTGTCTCTTCTGTGCGCTCACGATCATCAAGCCACATTTGCACCTGCAGCAGTGTTAAATCTCACTGCAACTATTTAAGCCTTCAGTATTTGTAAATTATCCTAACCTAACCTTTAGTATATTGGTAACAAATTAGCAATACAGTAGTATAGAGGATTGTGTGTACTGTATGATATAATGAAGTTTATTTGTATTAATCACAAAGTGTACTTTTTTAGTATTTGGAATTGGACAGCAGGATAACAGCATGCTACTGCTGCGATAGGAATATATTCATGGTATATTATTCATGTATTTGTAACAGTAAAAAAATTGCTGTAATGTACGGATATTACATTAAATATATACTTTAATTTTATGAATTACTGTCAGGTATGTATGTTAGTGTCAGGCGTGCTAGAGGGCGTGATGGATCCAAGTGCAGATAGTGTGAGTAATTCCCACGGAAAACTGAAGTGGCGCTTATTAGTGCTTGTGAGCAATGAAGCAGGCAAAGTGGTGGTTTTAAATGGGAGGCGTGGGTACAACTCCGCGCTGCAGTGTGAGCAGAAGAAGCCTCGCTGGAATGCGGAAGCACGGAGTACCAGTGTGAATGCACCGAGACGAGAGGCGTTGTGCGTGACGTAAGCGTTGCGTGAATGCGGAAGCGCGCAGAGGAAGGAAATTTTCCTCTTCATTGTCTACAGGTGTTCTATCAGTTTTTTCTACTTGTCAGAATTTCATACCGGTAGAAAAAACAGATGGTTATACGCATATGAATCAAACCGATGTGTTCCATCAATTCATCCTACTCATCATTATTTCCTACACAGGCTTTCTGCGCATGCGCAATAAAAATATGTGACGCTTAAATTGATTCATGTGCGAATTTACAGATGTATTTAATAGTTTTGGGCTTTTAATTGACATTTTATTTGATTGACATGCGTATATTTAACAGTTGACCTGTGAATTGAAGGGTAGGAGTGATTCTTTTTTTTATAGTTTGTACCCATTTTAAAACTATAGTGATTACATTCTGATGAAGTACCGTCATGTGTCAGAATCTGCTGGCCATGTTAAAACCAAGTATTGCATTTTTTTTTTGTAGTCTTATGTCCATTTTGATAATGTTGTGCAGACCGGTATAACTATCTTTTTTCTACCGGTAGGAAATTCTGACAAGTAGAAAAAACTGACTGAACACCGGTAGACAATGAAGAAAAAAAACGCTGAAATATTGGGCTAGTGAGGCACTCAATAATCTAGCGATGTGGCAGAGCATTGTTTAAATAGAGCTGATTACTGATAGCGTCCAGGTGTGCAGAGAGCAGAGGTGGTGCGATGTAAAGAGTTGTAGGTAACATGGAACAGGAGTGCTTAGATGATTACTGTAAGGCGGGGCTGTGGCTTGGGGTGTCGTGACAGTTAGTACACCCACAGCCATGTGCTGTGTGTACTAAGTATACCAGTACCACTTTAGTTCACAAAAGTATACTTAGTACACTTAAAATTGTGCTTTTGTACAATTTAATTACAACTTAAATGCACTTAGTACAAAATATATGTTCCAAAATAGCAAACATCAAGTATACAAGTCATAAGTCTGGCTGCAAGTACATTCCTTCCTTCATTTACGTATGCCATGGCATGCTAAAATTTTATATACTTTTATATTAAATTTAATTAACTTTTTTTTTTTACTTGGGTAATGTAAATGTAAACTATTCAATTCTGTTCTTCCTTAAATAAAACATTTAAAAAAAGAAAGAAATGTTGGACTATCTATAGTATGAACGTGTACAGTATTCAGGTTGAGGTACTCTTTGCAAGGAATACTGCAGCAATGTGACATGGCATGGAAGTGATCAGTCTGTGGAAGTCCAGGTTTCCACAATTCTGATAATGGCCTTTAGCTTTTCTGCATTGTTGGGTCATTTGTCTTGCATCTTCCTCTTCCTTTTTGCTGGCCAATCAAGCACAGGGATACCATGGTCCAAGTATAACCAAGTATTTGCACTTTTAGTAGTGTGGGCAGGTGCAAAGTCTTGCTGGAAAATTAAACCAGGATCTCCATTAAGCTAGTCAGCAGAGAGAAGCATGAAGTGCTCTAAAACTTTCTGGTAGACGGCTTAACTGGTCTTGGACCTGATAAACATACACGGTGCACCAACACCAGCAGATGACATGGCTTCTCAAACAACCACTGACTTTATACTCAGACAACTTGGATTTTATGCCTCTCCTCTCTTCCTCCAAACTTTAGGACCTTGATTTCCAAATGAAATGCAAAATTTACCAGTCCAGTCCTTTTTCTGTTGTCTCTCTCGTCACAGTGACTTGACAGAAGGAATGTGACAGTTGTAGCTCATGTTCTGACTACTACTGTGTGTGCTGATTTTGGAAGCACTGACTAGCTGCAGTCCACTCCTTGTGAATCTCATTAATCTTCTTGTGAACTACTAGCTTCTTTAGCAATGACCTTTTGTGTCATTTAAAGTCTCAAGAAACCTTTGCAGGTGTTTTGAGTTAATTAGCCAATTAGAGTGTGACACCAGTGTGAGTCTTCAATATTGAATAAGAAATAAACACTGTAAATATATCGGTCTGTTCGGAATTAAACCAATGTAATATATTAGTTTTACTTTTTCAACTGAATTACTGAAATAAATATATGTTTTTCAATGATGTATACACTCACCTAAAGGATTATTAGGAACATCTGTTCAATTTCTCATTAATGCAATTAACAGTTGCTTCAATGCATTTAGGGGTGTGGTCCTGGTCAAGACAATCTCCTGAACTCCAAACTAAATGTCAGAATGGGAAAGAA
This sequence comes from Clarias macrocephalus, assembly GCA_011419295.1. Taxonomy (NCBI): domain Eukaryota; kingdom Metazoa; phylum Chordata; class Actinopteri; order Siluriformes; family Clariidae; genus Clarias; species Clarias macrocephalus. The sequence goes on from JAAGKR010009847.1 coordinate 7,191, forward strand.
AGGTAATTTAAGCAACTTTGAGCGTGGCATGGTTGTTGGTGCCTGACGGGCCGGTCAGAGTATTTCACAATCTGCTCAGTTACTGGGATTTTCACGCACAACCATTTCTAGGGTTTACAAAGAATGGTGTGAAAAGGGAAAAACATCCAGTATGCGGCAATCCTGTGGGCGAAAATGCCTTGTTGATGCTAGAGGTCAGAGGAGAATGGGCCGACTGATTCAAGCTGATAGAAGAGTAACTTTGGTTACAACCGAGGTATGCAGCAAAGCATTTGTGAAGCCACAACACGCACAACCTTGAGGCGGATGGGCTAAAACAGCAGAAGACCCCACAGAGTACCACTCATCTCCACTACAAATAGGAAAAAGAGGCTACAATTTGCACGAGCTCACCAAAATTGGACAGTTGAAGACTGGAAAAATGTTGCCTGGTCTGATGAGTCTCAATTTCTGTTGAGACATTCAAATGGTAGAGTCAGAATTTGGCGTAAACAGAATGCGAACATGGATCCATCATGCCTTGTTACCACTGTGCAGGTTGGTGGTGGTGTAATGGTGTGGGGTATCTTTTCTTGGCACACTTTAGGCCCCTTAGTGCCAATTGGGCCTCGTTTAAATGCCACGGCTTACCTGAGCATTGTTTGACCATGTCCATCCGTTTCTGACCACCATGTACCCATCCTCTGATGGCTACTTCCAGCAGGATAATGCACCATATCATAAAGCTCGAATCATTTCAAATTGGTTTCCTGAACATGACAATGTGTTCACTGTACTAAAATGGCCCCCACAGTCACCAGATCTCAACCCAATAGAGCATCTTTGGGATGTGGTGGAACGGGAGCTTCGTGCCCTAGATGTGCATCCCACAAATCTCCATCAACTGCAAGATGCTATCCTATCAATATGGGCCAATGTAAAGAATTCTTTCAGCACCTTGTTCAATCAATGCCACGTAGAATTAAGGCAGTTTTGAAGGCGAAAGGGGGTCAAACACCTTATTAGTATGGTGTTCCTAATAATCCTTTAGGTGATGCATATTGCCAATGCACTGGCTATGAATATTTTTTTTTCCAATGATGGCTATGAATGCAATGGCCTTAAATTAGTTTTAAAACTCATGTGCATAGGCCTATTGTTGTATTTCAGTATATTCAATGAAATTCATAAAGCCAAATTATTGTTTTATTATTTGTTTCATTTTACTTAACTTATTTATTTTTGGTGATTGCTCTCAATAATCTCTACTTCTTGAGATGAAATAAATGCTTATTTGGGGTCATGTCTGGTGATCGACTTGACCAGTGTAAAACCTTGCTGTTTTGGCAATGTATTTCAGTCATTGTCTTGCTGATTGATAAGCCCTAATCGGAGGAATTTCTGTTAAAGTTGGAAAACAAAAAGTTCTGGTGCTACAATCATGAATTACAAGATCAGTGAGCCCATTTTAAGACAGAGCAATATAGATTGGACAACTATGAAAGGACAGTAATTATAATGTGTTAAAGCATCAACCTAAGTGTACATTACTGTACACATTATCATTACTGCATTATAGTTACCCTTTTTAACATAGAAAAAAAAATCAGAACAGAAGCTTTGTAAACTTCATGCACACAGGACAGGAAGCAAGATTTAAACCGTAGCCTTAATAGAATATGAGATAATAAATAATAATTCATAAATAAATAATATTTACCTGAAAGTAAAATAATAAAATAAATAATAAAATTAATAATATTTACCTGAAAGTGGCACCATAATCAATAAATTAGCTTTTTTGGTTTTAATATTTACACAACTGAAGAGAGAATTAGTAATGTTTAAATATTTGCATTAAACAATGACCTCAGTTGTGTGCACAATTAAATAAACAAATGTATGTTTAGTTTACCTGATAGGGTAATTGGCAGCATCTGCATCTCTGGCATATACTGTGCCAACCAGTGTACCAACAATTGCATTTTCTAGAACTTTCCACTCATAGAAAGGTTCAGAAAAGACAGGGGGCTCATCCACATCCAGCACCAGAATTTTCATCATTGTCTTGTCCCGAAATTTATTAAGGCTTAGGAATCTGGTGTCCACAAAAGAATTGATGGCCTCTATGGCAATCACAAAGCGCCTCTTGCTCTCATAATCTAAATGCTGTTGAAACAGAACAGCTGTTAACTATAATGCATAGAAATATTAAATGCTTGACCATATGATTAAAAATAGGCCCTAAAATTAAGAATGATTTTCCCATAAAAATCACAATAAATTCCATAATGATGTATCAAGTGACTTTTGAGTTCATCACTGAAAGAGATAAGAAATCTAATATTAAACCTGATTTATAATTGCTAAATGCACTGAACAGGTTTCCAACTTGTTAATTTGCATCAAGAATTCAAATCCAATTCATGATTTTTATGTTAAAAGAAAATATTAAATATTGTGGTATTTTGAAATGTATAAAAAATCTTTGTTAAATATACTCTCACTTATGTTTTACTCTCATTCACTCATTCTCTATACTGTACCACTTATCCTGTTCAGGGTCATGGGAGGCCTAACCCAGGGTACTCAGGGCAGGGTACATACTGGATGGTGTGCCAATCCATCATAGAGCACACGAACGCACACTTACTTACATGGTCACTCACACAATTTGGGCCTACCCTGCATGTCTTTCGACTATGGGAGAAAACCAGAGTACCCATAAGAAACTCACCAAGAACATGAAAATTCCATTCACACAGACCCGAGGCGGGAATCAAATCCCAAACCTGGAGGTGAATGTTAAATATAAGTATACATAATAACTTTAAATATAGATGTTTAATGTTTTGTTTAATGTTGTTTGTTCATATGATGACGGCCCTGCAGTCTCAGAGAAAAAAAAAAGGAAAATACGGTTGCCAGTTTAACCTTACTTTGATTTTCCAGACACGCTGACAAAGGTTGAGATAGCTACAATATCAATATATTTTTCAACTTCTGCATTTAATATTTCCATGTAACATTTAGACTTGATGCTTACTTTTAGATTTAAGCCTGCAGTCAACTTACCTTGGAGTTAGAAGGTCAGAGCTTGAAATCAAATTATGTTCACATATTTTCCTACCTCTATGCATTTACGCTACAAAGCGGGGAAAAAAGTGAAAGCGTCCCTCTTTGACTTATATTACAAACAATCTTGCCAGCTAACTGTGATGAATGATTTTGCTGAAGACAGTGAACTGCTATTGATTTAATAAGTATTTGTCTGTATTTTGATACAATCAAAGCAAATACTTACATATTGTTGATTTTTTTTTTTGTTAGTAGCCACAATAGCCTGTGAAGCCATTTTTATGCAACGCAGTGATGGCTCCACGCGTTTCTTTGCAGGTCACCATGGTTAACAATGAAAGAACAATGATTTCAAGCATCACCCTCCTTTTAAAATGTCAAGTCTGCCATTCTAACCCAATCAGCCTGACATAATGATCTCCAGCCTTGTGCTTGTCAACTTTCTCACCTGAGTTAACAAGACGATTACTGAAATGATCTCAGCAGGTTCTCTAATGACATCAATGAAATGCAGTGGAAAGGTTTTTTTTTCGGGATTAAGTTAATTTTCATGGCAAAGAAGGACTATGCAATTCATCTGATCACTCTTCATAACATTCTGGAGTATATGCAAATTGCTATTATAAAAACTTAAGCAGCAACTTTTCCAATTTCCAATATTTATGTAATTCTCAAAACTTTTGGCCACGACTGTAAATGAGAACTGATGAAATGTGAGATAAGATGCATTTCTTAGTGTAACCTTTTGGAAAGTCATTTATATTCATTCCTATTAATGCGAGATCACACAACCTGGTAAACATAAGAACAATCTCTCTATTCTATAATGATTCGTTTAGGAGTTAGCGAACTAGATAGCATTATTTTATCTACTGTTATGTAGTAATATATAGTAATATATCTACTAATTATAATAATAACAACAACAACAATAATAATAATGATAATAATAATAATAATTAGGAGTAGTAGTAGTGCTGTGAATTTATTAGTGGTGCTTTGCAAAGTGAAGGACTACTACTATAATCTCACAGGCTTCTTTTTGTTTTTCTTCTTCTTCCGTATGGCGCGTAACTAGTCCTGCACCGTTTGTCGTAGACCCATGAATGAGGTGTCAAATCGTGCGGCTTGTTCGGAAATGGGGTGCTATGACTTTTCTAAGGGGTGAGCGGTTAATTGCAATTAACTGCCCCAAAAAGTCCCATAGACTTTACATTGAGACCTACATTAGCTATGACATCAACTGTATCTATGACTATGACATGCCTCTCTAGTTATTAGGGCCCAAGCACTATTATGTGCGGAGGACCCTCTTGTTTTCCTAAGGATTGTTTTTTCCACCCTTTTGGACTTTTCGGGGGTCTTGACATGCTCAAAAACTCATGAAACTTGGCAGACATCTGCTGCCATTCGGATGCCTGAGAGTCATGTGGCCCAGGGCCCTCAGGGGCCCGCACACGAGAATTTGCTGGATAGCTCATACACACTTTCACGTAGGCACACGTAACTCGGTAGACATTTAGAGCACATCAAGCTGAACAACTTTCACACTGCATGTCCTGGGCTCAACTCAACAGGAGTCTCGTTATTTTGGGTTGTTCCCCATGGATTTTGATATACTCCTCCTAGGGAATTTATACGATTGCCACCAAACCGGGCAGAATTGAGGAGGGATTTTTGATATCTTAAACGGGTCAGCCGTGATAATGTCTTAAACCTACACCGTAAAATGATTAATAACTTTCTGTGTGCCATTATATTGAGTGACATTATATTCATGTAACACCATTAATGACATCATGTACGGTGACATCACAGTGAGGAACGACGCCATAAAGAATAATCCTTAGGAAAACAAGAGGGTCCTGCGCACCTATAGTGTATGGGTGAGTTTTTCATTGCAAACGTTTACACACGCACGCACACACACCTCTCTCACGACACACACACACACACACACACACACACACACACACACATACATCACACACATGCACAGATACATACACCCACATTACAAATGTTTACACTCACGCACACACAAACACATCTCACACACACACACACATACATCACACACATGCACAGATACATACACCCACATTACAAATGTTTACACTCACGCACACACAAACACATCTCACACACACGCACACACACACACACACACACACAAACAAACACACTCATACAGTACTGTACATCACACACATGCACACATACATACACACACATTATAATTGTTACCACTCACACACACACACACACACACACACCTCTCTCACTACGCTCACACGCGCACACACACATTACAAATGCACTTATATCACACACACATTACAAATGTTAACACTCTCACACTCACACTCACACAGATGCACTCATGCACATATACACAAACAATTACAATTAACAAGTAAGAGAAGACCGGGTGGCGACGACTTTTCCGAGGTCTTGACACACTCAAGTAACACACAGGTTGTGCGGTGCGCCCGATTTTGCTGCCCAGCTCATACACACTTTCACGTAGGCACACGAAACTCTGTACACATTTAGAGCTCATCAAGCCGAACATGTCCTGGGCTAAACTCAACAGGAGGCCAGTTATTTTGGGTCGTTCGCAAAAAACGCACCCGATGGATTTTGATATACTCCTCCTAGTGAAATTATACAATGTGTGTGGCATTATATTGAGTGACATTATATTCAGTGACACTTTCTGTGACATCACGTTCAGTGACATCACATTCAGGGACATCATAGTGTGAGGCTTTTCTTCCAGCACCTGCGGCCTATTGTACACACATACACATCACTAATGTTAATACACAAAGACTCAAACCATACACACAAACAAGCACAAACACAAGCACATTTACTCGTCACACACAGACTGACACATCTACACGTCACACACCTCTCTCCCTCACTCTCACACACACTAATCCTTACACAGTAATGTGCGCACACACACACACACACACGCACACACATACATCACACACATGCACACATACATATACTCATATTACAAATGTTTACACTCACGCACACACACACACACCTCTCATGATGCACACACACGCACACCACACACACACCACACAAACACGTACACACACCCCTCTCTCACGACGCACACACACACACACACACACACACACACATGCACTCAACAAATATTTAGGGCTCAACCTGGCATTAGCCCTGTATAGTGTGTGATGTGTGCAGGTTGTGAGGTGCAACCGAGAGGCGATGGCTTATGCCCGCGTATGCACAAAATGCCGAAGTACAACAAAGCAAACAAAAATGTATGATAAGTAAGCTTAAAAATAAATATTGTTTTATTGTGTACATGTGCTTTAAATATACACTAAACAATAAACACTGTCTTTTGAAAAGTGAAAATGAGTTGCGTGTGCGTGCTTTTTGATCAAAAGGCTGATAAACGCATGCAAATGTGTGCAGATTTAACGATAAATCTGCAGACATACTCCCCCAGAAATTGAACAAACACAAAAATATATGCTACACTATGATTACAATGCGACAGCACATACAGTCCCTGGGCTTTGACTGTGCTTTCTCCATTCATTATTAGTAGTAGTAGTATAGTAGTAGTACTGAAGTAACTCTAAAAACATTCTAAGTTATTTTGGGTACTTTAATCACACTGTTGGGTTGCTTTTGCTTTGAATACAACAAGTGCTACACGATTAAACTCAGTTTCATAATTCAAAATTCATTCAAAAAAGAAATGTCTCAGTTTCCTTCCTACTGTAGATCTTTTGTCCGCATGACAATGAGCTGAAGCTCAACACGTCTTCTTTCCTTGTTTTAATTTGTAATATATATTTGAAATATATTTTGCATATAGGCCTAAATATTTTTTATTCATGGACAGGTGTATTATATTTTATCTAGAAGCGCTGCAATTTTTGCTGGTCTCAAAACACAGCGTTTTTGGAGATTTGAGCTCCAGACAATTCCCAGGCACTCTTCGCTACCCGCCCAACGCAGCCTCACCTCGGAAAGAGCTTCTGAAAATTACTGATGGCTGTGATATCTCCGCAGTGGTTAAAACCGCAGATTAATTTAATTTGGGGTATTTCTAACAGGCAATCTATTGTATTTACATTATGTGAAGTTGTGTACGTTTTTTTACTCTTTTGAAAAACAAAATGGTTCTAGCTACTAAATCAAATGTAATGTGTCAACCCAGCAAGGGTGTTAATTTACCCACTGGTTGGGTCAAATAAATGAATGGAGAAACAAGATTCCTTAACGACCATTATCGTAACATTATTATGTCGATAACACGTCCCTTTTGCTTATATTTTTTCTTCTTCTGTTTGTTCCAGTTCCAGTTTTTGTTCCTTGAACCTGTTCAAAGACTTGATTTTGATAGTATTTTTACATATAACGAATAGTGTGTTTGTTTAGTTGATTACAAGGGCCATTTTTAGGTATTTTATGTGCTCTTCTGACCTTTTATTCATGATAGATGAACTGTATGAGGCGCCGTTTAGGGCTTGAATCAAACTTCACTTATGCACACACACATGAAACACTTGCGTACACATATATGAAACAGTCACACATACATATATATACTACTAAGTACTCAAACAACTATATATGACCTACACAAAAACTATCCGTGCATACACACATATAAGACGTGAGCACAAACCCACACAAACTCTCCATGCACACACACCTATGAGACTCGCGCACACACAGTTCATGATACTCAAAGTGCATTCCGAACGGCCTGAAGTACCCTGCACAGTATACTTCACAGGGTGTTCAGCCATGTTAAGTGTGATTCCAAACCGCAGGGAGTGAAAATGTTCAGTTCAAATGGAACTGTAATGGTATAGGGAACAACTGAACAACAGGTCGTTACTTCACCGGAAAAGAATGAAACATTTCCCAGCAGTCATCGCGTCTCGCAATAATGCAAATCAAACATAATACACCTGTCCATAAATAAAAAGGAATATTTAGGCATATACATGAAATATATTCTGATCAGCTTTGTTAACTACTGTAAAAATGACAGAAATACTTCAATTACATTTATTTTCTAGGAATTGTTGCCAATAATTGTGGAACTGGTTATTTTATGAAAAACAATGATTTGTTAGTCAGGGATTTTATTTCCCCTTAAAATTCACTTTATATTCACGTTATATTTTTCTACAATTTTCAATGTGACAACAATATGCTTCTGCAATAAAAACTGAATTTATTTTAAGGCTTTTAACACAGGGGTGCCAATAATTATGGAGGGCGCTGTATATATGAATTTCACTTTTTGAATGAAATTACTGAAATAAAATTTTTTTTATTGATATTCTAATTTATTGTACAAGTGTACAGACCTACATCACCTCTTGTATTGGATCAGAGTACATGGACCAGCCTTTACACCCCATATGCATCAGTGAGCTTTGGCTGCCCATGACCCTGTCACAAGTTCACTGGTTTTAATTCCTTAAAACCTGCAGTTCTGAAGTTGCTCTGCTCCAGTCGTCTAGCCATCACATTTTGGCCCTGTCAAAGTCATTTAAATACTTATGTTTGCCCATTCTTTTTATTTCCAACACATCAATTTCAGGGACAATTTTTTTTACTTCCAGGTGCCATTGGCATGAGATATTGTATCTGTAGCTACTGTGATCAGGCTAAATTGTATTTAGACAACTGGGTCAGAGCAACTCTAAAACTGGAGCTCTTGTGGAATGTTCCTGGCCTGCATTGGTCAGGACCTACAAAAAATGGCCCAAGGAAGTGCTTATTTAATGCCCGTGGGGAGCTCTAATTACTGAAAAGGTTAATGCTGGAAAAGGTGACACAGGTCATTACTGTTTTGGTGGCAAAAGAAAGGACCTATTCAATATTAAGCAGGTGGTCATAGAGTTTATGCCCGATCAATATGTGTATGTGTGTGTGTGTGTGTTACATAAAACACAATTGAAGAGGGCAGATAAAGGTTAAAGTACTTACTCTTGCCAGTATCACTATACCCTCCTGTGTGGCAGGGTCTGTATGGACCCTGAAAGTGGCACTTTCCTCCAAATCATCTAGAGTGTAGTTCATCCGAGCATTCACACCAACATCAGCATCCTCTGCCATGACCCTACCAACTGTGGTGCCAACTGGTGCTGATTCCATTATAGCAAATGTGTACATGTCTGCAAGAATAAGAAGAAAATATGCAATGATTCACTGCATGCATTTCAACACATCATCTCTAACAATGGAAATTATGCAAAATCTACAAGAATTCTTGAGAATAGAAGTTTTGTTAAAAGAAAAGAACAAAAAAAATTTTTTTTTAATGTGGGTGTGGGAGATTTTTTATCTTCCACTGTTAATGCCACTTGCACTTTAGTGCTCAACCATAAGCTGTTAAACTCCAAGTATAATAGTATCAAAAAAAGACTCAGCAGTCAGTTGATCTAGATGAAGTAAACTGGGACTTGCTTATGGAAGGATGAGCCCACACCTGCTTCTCGCAAGAGGCCCCTCATAACAATTGTCTCTGTGAGTGTGTCTGCAGTAACCCAGACCGATTCTCATATTTCTATTGTTTCTGTCGGGACGAACACTCAATATCCTGGGTCCAATACAATGGCTCACAAACTAATTTGGCACAAAAAATTATTTGTGTCACTTTTGTTCCTGTCTGTATGCATTTAATTCATGCAGTGAATTAAACTGTAATTTGCACCAGGCATGAGTTTTGTTGTGGTTTAACTGGATCCTCACCTGATAAGAGATAATGAGTGAAGCTTGGCACAATGATACAAAAACCCATTTGTGCTTCTTGTGTTTTCCCCTCTCCACACTATGCTTAAGCATGGCTTCTCTCAAGTCCACATTAAGTCTGTATATTTCTTATCTAGGACAACCTGACCCTTCTTCCTGCAGTGTAAGTGTTGCCCTCACTTATTTTATGTGAGAAAGCACCCTGCTTCTCTGAGCTCTCAATGTCTCACAGTTCATCCCATATGAGTTTTTAAAGTTTTAGCAAACCATCTTTTAGAAGATAATATGAAAGGTTATATTATTATATTTTCGCAATGACCAAGAGAACAGTTCAAGCCCAGCTTTTGAAATATAAAAAAAAGAGGAGAACTGACGGTATGAAACATACACACAAATCCTCTCAGCAGAGACACAATGAAAACGAAGGATTCAGTTTAACACTGGAGTTTTCAAAATGACTGACACCTTTAATGAGACGAGTTCTTTACCCAATTTGTGTAATTTCATTCTCAAGATGTTTTGTTTTTTGACTTCACCTACATGCTTGGGTACAAATGGGTCAAAAATAGATTTTTAAATTCCATAATAGTAATTTGATCGTGTGTGTGTGTGTGTGTGTGTGTGTGTGTGTGTGTGTGTGTGTGTGTGTGTGTGTGTGTGTGAGGGAGAGAGAGCGAGACTACATTGTGTACAGTACTATTAAATTAAATAATTTTATTACTAATGGTTAAGTAGATTTTTATCTACTCTTACAATCCTCCCCAGAGGAAAGCCATGATAAGGATCAAATGATAGTTTTGACAATTGCATGCTTTTTCGTAGACATATTTCGCCATTCATTTTGTAGGGTTAGTTGTAGCCCCGCCTACACATCCCCCTTGAATTTTTTTTATTTATTCGACCAGTGGATGTTACACTGAGAAAGTGTTTGCTGCTGGTATGCTCTGCTTATCCTGCTGTTCGCTGTGGTGACTCAGGCTTCCAGAAATATTCACCTGAAGATCTGTATCAGCTAAGAGCAAACTATGAACTTCCTATGCAGATTCTGCAGCATGCTGACTTTTAAGCTTTTAACCTTTAGCTTGATGTTGTTTTTTGCATGTGGCAACTAACAATGATAATATCTTGAAAGAGATTACCTCTATGAGCCTGTCCAATCTGACCAGGACATAACATTGAAACAGCCCTTGTCAGAATAACTAATGACCTTTTGTGTGCTGCTGACTTTGTTTGCTCTTTAGACTCTTTTTGTTGGACTTTTAATGTGTCCCAAAAAGTTCTTTTAGAAGGCATTTCTGACATTGATGATACTGTAGATCAGTGGGTCACCTCTTATTTTAAAAGCTGGACTCAGATCCTTCCCGTAGTGACAGTTACGGCCTCCAGGACATCAGCACCAGGGTGTCGAGCAACTGTTTTAGATTAAATACTTATAACGTTAGATTACTTGCGTAACCCCGGTTCTCTGAAAACAGAGCGAGGTATCTCACTATGGGAAAGACGTGATAGACTGTGGGAGCACCAATCACACCACGTCTGCACGCAGAGCAGACCAATCACAGCTAAGATAGTGGCCCACCCACCCCACATACAGATCTGGCCATTAAGAATGCACACTTTTTCCAGTGAGATCCCGCAATTTGGCGCGCAACATGCCGCGAGATCCCTTAAGCAACATTCGGGTATTTAAATAAATGTGCTGTGCTTCACTTTAATTAATATCATGATAAATTGTTTCTATTTATGTTTATGGTTTGCTGGTGAAATACATTTTAGGTAGAGACGTCTGCTCAGTCTTGTTCATTCTTTTTAAACTCCTCAATTCTGCCAATTCCCCCATCAGTGAAACCGGTTTGATAAGTTCACACCTATCATGAATGAAAGGTGAGAAGAGGGATTACAGTAACTGGCAGTCTGCATGTGTTCACTTCGGAGCGCGCAGTCACGTTGTATTCAACATATAGACTAAAACAAAAACAAAATCATGTTTGCTTCAGCATGGGAGACAATATTGTTTTAGGCTAACTTTATTAAAGATTATACAGTACACTTTCGTATTCTTTGTTGTACTTTGACTTTTTGCACACGCATGTGCATCTTTAAATTTGAACAGAAAATAATAATGGGCTGGTAGTTATTTTTTCATGTAACTTTAATGGTTGAATGAAGTTAAATATACAGAATAAATTAATAATTGAATTTGCTTTACATTTGAGCACTCTTCTTCATTGTATATACTACCATATCATATATGTGTGTCTAATACTGTTTTATTGATATTTTACATTAAATGCAGTTTGTAATTTACTTACAATTGTACTTTTAAAATGTTACCTATATGCAGGACTTTAGATGGGTAAACGAAATAGGAGTATGTGAGACTGCTTGTGATACGCACGGGAAGACCTTTATGTTTGGAGATGGCGTGAGATTATTAATTAACGATTTAAACGGAAACAAAAGGAAACTGAAAACACAAAATAAACAGAGCTCCACCATCTCTACGCGAGAACGGACAGGCTCTGGAAACTAATGCAAAAACTTGTATCCTCTCGGGGCTTATGCCCTTATTTATTTGAGAGAGAGAGCGGGGGTTGTGGCACTAGTAAAGTTGTGGTATATTATGAATTAAAGACCTGTTGTTCAGTTAGTGTTAACTATGCGAATGTCCTGATTCGTGAATATGACAAAATATCTTAGTTAAAACGTAAAAATGTGTCGACATTGAGCACCATCAGAAGACACGAATGAACAAAAAATCTATATATTTTTGTAAATATTCTTATATGCACACAAAGTGCTTCGGGCTTTTTATAATAATAAACATAATGTTTTTTGCTGTTTGTGTCCAGCATTTCATCCATTATTTGACCATGGCTGGAAATAATATCTGGAATATGGATTTTATGTGAATTTATGACTGAAATAAAGGTGTTCATCTGTGTGTGTGAACCCCGATTTGTCCGTAAACATTCACTTTACAAAAGGCAGCGTTTTGATTAAAAGGCTGATAAACCCATTCGATTTATCGATAAAAATGGCAGAAAGTCATTAAACAAACAAACAATAATCAAGATCAAACACAATACACATGCCCATAAATAAAAAGGAATATTTAAGCATATACGCGAAATACATTTCACTCATTATTTCACAATATTACAGATTAAAACAAGGAAAGAAGACGTTCTGAGCTCCAGTACAATGTGCTGGTGAAATATATTTTAGGCAGAGACGTCTGCTCGGTCTTGTTAATTCTTTTTAAACCCCTCAATTCTGCCAATTCCCCCATTAGCGAAACCAGTTTGATAACTTCACACATATTGTGAATGAAAGGTGAGAAGAGGGATTACAGTAACCCGGGGGTCTGCATGTGTTCACCTCGCGCGCTATATTCAGCGAGAAGACTAAAACAAAAATAAAATATTGTTTGCTTTAGCATTGGAGACAATATTGTTTTAGACCAACTTTTAATAAAAATTATACACTTTTGTATTCTTTGTTTTACTTCGTCTTTTTACACACGCGTGTGCATCTTTAAATTCGAACAGAAAATAATAGTGTCCTGGTAGGCACGTTATTTTATCATGTAACTTAAATGGCTGAATGAAGTTAAATATACACAATAAATTAATAATTGCGTTTGCGCAATTGAGCACTCATGTGTAAATAGCTTTTTCATTGTGTATACTCCCATATCATATATATGTGTGTCTAATACTGTTTTATTCATATTTTACATTACATGCAGTTTGTAATTTACTTGCAATTGTACTTTTAAAATATAACCTACATATCTACAGTATAAGCATATTTAACTACTTCAGCGATGAATGAGAAATTTGGTCTGGCTTTTAGATAAAGACCTTATTTGATATAATTGTACAGTGGAACCTTGGATTACGAGCATAATTCGTTCCGGAAGTGGGCTCGTATTCCAAAACACTCTTAAACCAAATTTCCCATAAGAAATAATGAAAACTCAAATTATTCGTTCCACAGCCCCCAAAAATAAATACATTAAAATAATTAATACAATCTATAAAATGAAAATAAAACAAATTAATCTGCACTTTACCTTTAAAAAAAGTACAAATAAATCCTGACAGATAAGTGTTTCCGTTGGTGCGCGCAGGCGCTGTGTGTGTGTGTGTGTGTGTGGAATTAGCCCCTTCACTCGCCTTGTTTTACACAGTAACACTCCTCCCTCTCCCCACCTCACTTTTTAAGATTCAAAACAAACACACACACACACACACAACGGAAACACCGTTTTAACAGGAAAAAAAAGACGAGAGAGGCGAGAGAGTGACGCTCTGTGTCAAAATAAGAATCGCATGTGTGAAGCATGATACTCGGCGCTTGTAAACTAATACTTGCTCGGTTTCCGAATTAAAAATTATTAAAAATCTTTGCTTGGTTTGCGGAACACTCGTAAACCACGTTACTCGCAATCCGAGGTTCCACTGTATTATTTTATTAATTATCTTATTAGAAATACAATTCTTATTCTCTATATTCTTGTCGAATATAGTCCTTCAGAGCAAGCACGGTGTCAGAAGATTCTGCTGAATCTCTTCTCACCTTTCATTCAAGATATGTGTGAATTTATCAAACTGGGTGTGCTGTTAATACTGTAGGGGGTCTTAGATGAATTAACAAGACAGTGCGGACGTCTCTGCCTAAATTTTATTTCCCCAGCAAATGAAATCAGACTTCATAGTTGGAGTTGATACTTTGTTGATTGACCTGTATATCAACTTGATAACTAGTGAATGCTTTAGTAAAGGGCTCTAAAACAGCGGCAATATGAATGACAATGGAATATTACAGAACGTGCGAGTTGACGCCCATGCACCTTGACGCACATTAAAATGTTGGATTTTAATTTAAAGTGCCACACATTTCATACACACACACACACACACACACATAAATATATATTCGGCTTTTAAATAAAAATCCAACATTTTAACACATTAAGGATAGTCATGTTTAATTAAATTATTAAATTTAATAATTATCGTGTTCCAGTGTTTATGCAGTAATTAGTCATATTCACCCATGGGGTGACAATATAATGATTCATTATTTATTATTATGCTTACTTACTCAGATAGATTCAGTTTGATGCAGATAGGTACATGACCAAATGGTACCTTTACTACCGTTTAACTATTTATTATATGAAGTGGTGCAGAAGTGTATAATAAACCCAAAAGATAAACACAAAAAAAGATGGACAGCTATTTATTTAATTATCATTTTGTCACGGTACACCAGGTCACGCCCACACCTCAAGCCAAGTAATGATCACCTGTGACTCCGCTCCACACTCCAGTCCACTGCTTTCATTTTGCCGCCTCATTCACCGGCTCAGCACACCTGTTCTTCATTTCATTCATTACTCTGCTCCATAAAACTCTTTCACAAACCACCACCTCTTGCCAGATTATTGTGTGCCCTCATGCCCAATTTTCCAGCGTTTTTCTCTGCCTTGTCTTTTGGATCTCGACCCACGCTTTGTTTCACGGACCTTGCTCTCGTTTCACGTTTTGGATTAGTGCTTTTTCGGATTTCGGGATATCAACCATCGCTCACGTTTCATGACCACGAATCAGGATCACGGACTGTAGTTGATTTCATGACCTCGAACCAAGCACGCTCAGAACCACGATTATTCCCCAAGGACCAGAGTTGCGTTCAGCGCGCACCGGCCCTTCACTTCCGCATTCTCTACGCGAGGCTCGCGCCGTGCCGCCGCATCTCCGCACAGCGGGAGCTTTCATTCACAAAACTAACAGCGCGTTCATCACAGGATAATCGGCGCTATATTCCACACGCGCTCTGCACTTGGATCCACTACGCCTGCACGGATCGTGACAGTATAATCTGGCCCATTATGGATCCAGCAGATATCGCGCAGCTGGAAGCGGCGCTGCGTAACAAAGGTGCGCTGTTAGGCTCTCATCAGCAGGATATTCAACACATCATGACTACGCTTAGCACTGTCACGCAAACGCTGACATCTCTCACTGATCAGATTAAACGGCTGCACCGTATTTCATCTCCTGCCCCTCAGGTACCACCAGCACCCACCACACGCCATGAGCCACGGCTCCCTGCACCGCCCACATATGATGGCGATCCACTTACATGCCGTTCCTTTCTGTCTCAATGCTCCCTTGTACTAGAGTTACAAGCGTCGTCCTTCCCCACGGAACGGTCTAAGGTAGCGTACATTATAACCCTCCTTACTGGAAAAGCAAGAGAGTGGGGAACATCATTATGGGATGCCCAGGTCCCCTGCTGTGCCACCTATGGGACATTCACCTTCAAAATGAGGAGGGTATTCGACCGCTCATTTTCAGGACGCCAGGCAGCAGGCCAATTACTCAAGTTAAGCCAAGGATCCCGCTCTGTACATGATTACACCATTGACTTCAGGACCCTAGCCCCCTCTTGTGGCTGGGATGATCAGGCACTCTTCGACGCTTTCCTCCATGGATTTTCTGATCCGATTAAGGATGAACTAGCAGCTCGAGAGCTTCCCTCCACGATCCAAGAGCTCATGGACCTTGCAACACGTATCGATGTTCGCAAACGGGTCCACCATCAGACGGACCATCAGTGGTCCAGAACCCCAGCTCTTATTCAACCACCAGTCTCAACCATCACCATGCCTACCCTCGAAACCTCACATGAGCCCATGCAGATTGGTCGTACTCATATCTCGTTAAAGGAACGCCAGCGACGCCGCAATGAGGGCTCCTGCTTCTACTGTGATCAAGCGGGTCATCTAGTTTCTGGGAGTTCTGGGAGTACAGGGGGCCCCCACAATCAGCTCATTCCCAGATCCACGACCAGTGTTTTCCGTGACCCTGACCTACGATAACAAGTCCCACGTCCTGAACGCCCTCGTAGACTCCGGGGCAGATCAAAACCTGATAGCTGCCTCCACGATCACTAAGCTCAAGATTCCTTCTGTTCCACTTAGTCGACCCTTCCACGTCCAGGCACTAGATGGCAGCAGACTCCCTCCGATCACACACCGCTCAGCCCCTCTCACACTTCAATTCTCAGGCAACCATGCTGAAAGTATCTCCCTTCTAATTACCAAGAGCCCCCATGCACCAGTCATCCTTGGCCTCCCATGGTTAAAGCAACATAACCCCCACATTGACTGGACAAGGAGAAATGTCCTTGAATGGAGCCCTGCCTGCTTGTCATCCTGTCTTCATTCTGCTTCTCCCAAAAATGAATTAACCACATCTCAAGAAGAAATCCCCAGCTTGTCCAAGGTTCCTGCTGAATATCATGATCTGAAACAGGTCTTTAGTAAATCACGTGCCATCTCGCTCCCTCCCCACCGCCCCTACGATTGTGCCATTGGCCTCCTCCCTGGCTCCTCGCCCCCAAAGGGACGCCTCTATGCCCTATCGCGCCCCGAAAGAGAAGCAATGGAACTCTACATCACTGAATCCCTAGCCGCAGGCATCATTCGCCCCTCCTCTTCCCTGGCCGGCGCCGGATTCTTTTTTGTGGAGAAGAAAGACAAGTCCCTTTGTCCCTGCATAGATTACAGAGGACTCAATGAAATCACGGTTAAGAATCGATATCCGCTCCCCTTGATGTCTACAGCCTTTGAGCTACTGCAAGATGCCTGCCTCTTCACTAAACTGGACCTGAGGAACGCTTACCATTTAGTCCGGATCAGGGAAGGTGACGAATGGAAGACAGCCTTCAACACCCCCACTGGCCATTACGAGTATCTGGTAGTTCCTTTTGGCCTAACCAATGCCCCAGCAGTTTTTCAAAATCTGATCAACGATGTCCTTCGAGACTTCTTAAACATCTTTGTTTTCGCATACCTTGACGACATCCTGATTTTTTCCCGTTCACTAAAGGAACACAGAACACACGTACGTCAAGTCCTGCAACGCCTGATGGAGAACAAACTGTACGTCAAAGCCGAAAAATGTGAATTTCA